>JAEQBH010003382.1:0-213661 GCA_016808115.1 Tetrastigma voinierianum | reverse complement strand
TGACATACCCCACCCCTACTAGAGGCGGTGTTGCCTAACCGCCCATAGAACCCTATTTGTTACTTCCCGTGACTATAAAATCACGTAGACGGCCGTGTTGCTTCTTTAGCTTGTATAAATTTTCTTTCTAAACTTGTGATTTTATAAAATTCGTGACCTCTTGTTTGCATGCGGGACATATCCAGCTGTATGTCACACGGTTGCGCACAAAACATAGCGATATGACATGGCACAAAAAGCCTCGGACTCATCACATTTTTTATAAACGAAACTATGTACATACATATACACAAATGCATCTGAGTTCAGTATTTTCTTACAAAAGTTAGTTAATACTAACGCATACTAGAAGTACGAGAGAATCCTAATGTCCCGACGTCAGGTATTGGCGTATCTAAAATGTTTTAAAACATGAAAATAATAGGCTAAGCGAGCTCAGTGAGTGTATGCTTTATAAAACCTTTGTTTTTAAAATATCTCAAAAGCTATAAAACTATCTTTACGAGACATTTCAAAGAAAACCTTACTTGCTTTAACTATGAGTTCTCAGCTTTTCATAAAATTCTTGCTTTGGCACAAAAGTTTCTAAAACTTTTCTATAAAACTCTTTAACTGTAACTTTGAAAGTTTAAAACTTTTCATAAAATGCTTGCCTTCTTAGGTAGTTGGATTTTAAAGCGTATGAAAAATCTTTATAAATCAAGGATCAACCATTGGAGGCCTTTCTTACTTGCTATACCTTAATGCTAACATAGAACACAGGCTCGGCATGTAGACGGAAGGACCTTGTGTTCACATCACCTTTTTAGATAAATATGGTGGGAAGACCTGGGTAATACGTCACCATACTCTAGCTAAGCGCACTAACACATATACCCCCGTACGTGTCACGACCTCCTCTAATATGCCATAATGCATGAGCTAAGTTTGCCGACCAGGAAAATATAAAATGCAATGCAATCATGTCGTAACTTCACTGTGCACGTACAAAATACCTCTGACCGGTATGTTTGCTTAAATTGCACAGGAGTTTTCTTAAAGATCGATTTATAAAACATAATTTTTTCTTGCTTGAAATATGGTTTAACACTTTAAAACCATTGCTTGCTTGAAATATGGTTTAATACTTTAAAACCATTAGTTGCTTGAAATATGATTTAATAATTTAAAACCATAACATACCAACGTAAAACGATTTATAATACACTAGTATTTAAAAATAGAGTTTAGAACACTCGACTTCAGATTGAAATTGAGCGCACGACTTCTACAATTACTCAGCTAAAACATTGCCCCACACACAGTAAAGCTGACAAATAATTTGCACACTTAGTGCTACAATTAAATTTTTTCACAGACATACGGCTAGATTCTAGACTCAAGAGACTTCCCATATAGTCTAAAAACACTTGAAAACATTTCTAAAAATTCTATCCGGACTATCCGAATACAATCCTGAAATTTCAACGACGAAGTAATTCGGTGATTGTCACAGCTTGATTCGAAAATTTAAAAATTCTAAACTCGATCAAAGAATTTTGGGATTTGAAATTTGGCATCTCGCGACTTGAAGAATTTCAAGGCCCCATTACATAGCCTTTAGGCTATAAATACTTTCTAGTAGGAAAATTCTACCTCTTGGAGTTTGTGAAACGCTAAGCTTTAGTGCACATGCGTAGGCTACCAAATCCGTAGACCAATTTTGTCTTCTATACGCGAGCCTACGGTCACGATTTCCATAGATCTTAGAGATAAGCGAAGAGAAGAAAAAAAAAATCTCTCTCTCCTCCTTTCTCACGCACTCCCTCTATTCAAACGTCCCCCTTTGACTTTTTTTATTTTTTATTATTTTCTATTATTCTTCTTATATTCTTTGTATTATTTGTATCTAAAGCTCATATTGCCTTAATTAGTCGTTTCTACCTCGAAAATTTTTATTCCTCTTTCAATTCAAGTTTGTTTAAATGAACTTAACTCCAGTTATTTCCTGACTCTTGATATTCTCGTAAAAATCTCGTCCTTGGAGTCATTGAGGACTTATCATCCAGAAAATCATAAAATATTCAGATTGTCTCATAATTCGATGAAACTTTTATGGGTCGCTTTCAATTTTATGGGGGCAGGTCTATGGCCTTGATCCTATTTAGTCGTCGAGATCTAGAGAATTTTCTAGACTTCCCTGAACCATTATGGCAATTTTTTATTATTATTATCCTTTTGAAATTCCATAATTTGTACTTTCACCCCTCCACTTTCCTTAATTGTAAAAGTGCCACAATGCTTTGGCTACAATTTCATCCTTAAACAACTTTCAAAAAAATACTACTATGGCCATTCGAATAATTAAGAGCGGCGTAGTGCATATCCGACCCCTACTGGTTTACACATAAATTTTACCCTCTAAGATGAGGCATTACAGTTATGATCATAAATTTATACTTGATATATCCATTTAATATAAATACAAAATACTATAACAAAGAATAAGAGTACATTTCATTCAAATTTCACATAATAAATTCTCATGATATTAATTTCCTTATGAATAAAAAATACGAAAATATCAAATATAAATTTAATAGAAAAACATATTCCAATGTATTCATTAATCATAATATTTATCATAACATATTTTTTAAAATATTATTAACTAAAAAATATAGTTTAAATATGAGAGGCATAACAAGAAATTTTGTTCTTAAATGAGAGGAGTTGAATTTACATATGAACTATTATTATTAATAATAAAATTTTAAAAAAAATGAATAAAATATAGATTTATCAGAACTTTATTCATTTGATGTTGGGCATGCGTGATAAACATGATTTCCTATTGTTAGAAATATACATATATTCCTATCCTTAATGTAAGCGAAAGAAAATCGGTATAAGCGAAAAGACAAAGATTTATTTCGCTTTCTATTGTGTCGATCTGCATGGTACAAATGTGGAGTAAAAGCAAGTTCACATTTTACATGTGCCTATTTATAAGCTTCGACCAACACATTCTTGATATGTTCTTCACTCATTTTGTGATCAAAACCCTATGGGGCCAGTTTCTTATACAAGCGAGGCTGACGAGTTCTCTCTTGCATCTCACACTACTTTTACCACATTCAGGCAACAATTATCATCCTAGTTTCTTGGATCGATCAAATATATGTATAGATTTGTAATCCTGTTAGAAGTTTCACATTCCATAAGCATTGAGCCACCTTGGTATAGAAACGCCAATAAAAGGCTCGGGAGGTAGGATTTCACCAAACCATGGAACTTCACCCTCATTCTCGTTCAGCTGGATTTATGCGCCATGGTCATGGTATTGAAAATAAATAAAAAGAGCCTTTTCCATCATTCTTTGGAATCACATCGCTAGCCTCGCCATCTTTCAGTGTTTACGACTCAATATTCTCTTCCTTGTTTGACTGTAGAATGACTTAGGAATAGATGTATGGAGCTAGGTACGTATATTCACATTCCTTATGTATACATGCATATATATATATATATATATATATATATATATATCTGCCTCCCATATTATATATATATATATATATATATATATACACACAAAGAGAGAGGTGAGGGGAAAGGTGAAATATTGCTCTTTGTATTTATTAATTTTTGTTTTATTTAGCAAATGGAGTTTATTTTAATTTTTTTCAATGTAGATAGTAAAATGAAGTAGTTTTTTAATAGAATGAATATAGTAATTGACGTTATGATGATAAAAAAAAAAAAAAAAAAGCCATATAGTGTTTAATGCTCAAAAGTTATATTTTACATTATTTTTATGGAATATTCTTTTGGAATAATTATACTTACGTATAAATGCTAATATGATCTTTTTATTAATACTAGCTTACGACATTTTAAATTTGTACAATCTTAAAGATTAATTATGAAATATGATCTATATTGGGATTTGGCAACAACTTTACCAAATCATATTATCACGGTTGTAACATCTTACCTAAGTAAAGAAGGATGTGTGGGTTTTTCATTTCTTTGTTTGTCTCTACTTTTTTTCGTTTCTCCTTCTTTTAATTCATTGTAGTTGAAACTCTCTTTTATTATCTCTTTAATGACTGGCGGGGTTTAGAATTTCGATATTGATATTTCTTTTGGCAAAGATCTTTTGTGTATTCTCTAGTTATGGTTTTGGGGGTGGTAAGGGTGAATACTTGAAAGGTTGGAAGATTGTCATTCAAACGCCTCTATTGAATCACATAAGGTATAAATAATACAAATGAATCAAATGAGCAGCATTGTAGTGACCTAAACTAGGTATGAAATGAATCCACGAATCGATTTTAAATCTAAGTATTTGCATTAGTAATTATAGGGTGTACACTAATTAGACTTTACTTATTTTGATGTGGATCTGATTCTAATATGCCTTTCAAGGTTGGAGCTGAGATGAGAGACGATTTGAGTAATGTGGTGGCAGGTCTTGGAATTTGGGGAGTTTTGGTGGGCGTCACCAGCTAATCTGCCCGGAAGCTTAACATGGGTGGCATGAAGATGGCCATTCTGACCTTGTTGAGAATGAAGTGGTAGTCGAGTCTGACGTGTTTCATAGGTGGAACAGGGTTATGAGAGGTTGGTTTTACCTGGGCATTTGTCCTAATAGTGTGGGTGCTGAGTAATGGAGACTTAAAGCTGTGGAGTAGATTGTATCACCCGTGACTGAGTAGTAGTGGGAGCCAGTTGGTGTCCGGCCTAGTAGAGGGCTGAGGGAATTGTACGTTGTTTTAGCATAACTCAAGAGATTAGATTCATGGCGAAGGTAGAGAATGAAGAAGCGACAGTGAAGTACAAAAATAAATGTATTGCGGGCTGATCGGCGCCAGAGTAGGCATGTATTGAAGTGTTGATTAGCGTGAGGAAGAATCCCGTGATCAAAGTGCCTGCATGTGGAGAATAAGATTACAACGATCCAATGGTCCTTTGGTGGGTGATGCGTGTCTTGAGAAAGCTTATGACCCAGTAAAAGCGTGTACGTCAGGTCGATGATAAAGTACTAAAATGCCAAACGATGGTGCGAAGGCAAGAGGATTTAGCAAGGGTAGTAGCGGGGTTGAAGAGACAATGTAGGAGAGATCAGTGGGGTGGAGATGTGAGCAGCATCCTATCATTCAGAAGCTTACCGGGAAGGAGGTCGGCAATATACCTCAGTTAGGAAAGGATCAAGCCAAGCAGATGAGAGAGGAATTCAACACTAAGGATATAAATTAGGGGACCTAGGTCATGAGGAAAGCGAGTAAAAAAGCTGAGGTGATAAAGTGTAGTAGTTGATGGATTGCTGCCTTGTGATGATAATGTCATCAAAGCCACTAAAAATCTAGATGAAATGATAATATTGTGAGAAAGGAACAAAACAATTGTGGATTGTGAAGGTAATGTAACACCACCGTCAGGGAAAGTTATACGAGTACATGATCTGTAGGGGTGTATAAGATTACCAAGTGTCCTGCTAGCTGAGTATTTTGGGTATAGTAGGAAATGAAAGTTTATGGAACCGAATTTGTAGTATTAAACCAAGATATGATGGTCATTAAGCAAGGATATGTAAATTATACTTTCAGTAGAGATGGGCCACATTTAATTAAAACAAATTCTGATTACAAAATTTAGAGATGAGGTTTTTAGAGAATTCCACGATTAATGGAAAGTGATATTTTAAAGGAGGAAAGCAAAGCCAAATAAAACCAAAAATGTCATTTAAGGTCTCCAAGAGTTAGGGTTCACGGTTTTGAGAGAAGAGAAGGAGAGCGAGAAGCGAGAGGGAAGGGAAGGAAGAAGAAGGAAGGAGGAAGAAAGATCAAGGTAAGGAATCCTTATTTTAGGGTTTTGATTTGAATCCTAAGGTTTTTAGTATGGAGATTAGTTTCTCCTTTAGAATTACAGGTTTTGTCTGAGAACATCACATAAAAACCTTTGAATTTACCCCAGGGTGTAAGGAGTAAAACCCCGATTGATGTAAAGAAACATGGAATCATCAAAATTATGTGGTTTAAAGATTTGTGGACTAAGAGTTGAGGTTAAGTTTTGCTGGGTTTTGTGTTTTAGTTCAAAGCACCAATTCAAATGTTGTGGAGTTGTTTTTAGATGATTTCCAAGTTGGTTTTGAGGTATTATGAATTATAGAAGATGTATGGAGTAATTGGCATCAAAAGTGGGAAAAATAACAAAATCTGGGCCAAAATACCTGGAAGTGTACCGGTACACTTAGAACAGTAGTGTGGTACACACCAACAAAGTGTGCCGTACATGAGCAGTGGTATGCCCAGAATTTTCCTGACCAGGTACTCATTCCAGCCAGGTTTTCGTATTTCAAGCGCGAATTTACTCATTTCTTATCAGGTTGAGTGATTAGTGGCGAATTAAAATAATGGGCTTAAAGGAGAACCAAACCTAAAGAAATGAACATCATCAAAATTCTGATCTAAGTGTCCTAAAAATTCACTCAAAGTGGGACCCGTATGCGAAAAGGTTACAGAGTTGGCTTTTTGGACATAGAGTAATCGAGTTGTTTGGACGTGGCGGGGAGTTTAGGTGCTCGGGTGGGTGATTCCAGTTGGAATAGAACCCTTAGCACCTTGGCACAAAATTATAAAGAGTGTGACTAATTAAGGAAGTACGTTAAAGATTATACGATTAATATGTGCGTGTGTCGTTTGAGTTGTAGGTTAAAAGTAAAGGCGGGATAAATTATTGGAGCGATTTGCTCAAGTTAAGCAAGCAAAGAGGTGAGTGTCCTAAAGCTCGTTTTCAATTACTAGTGTATTATTATAATTATTAAGCTGTTTATCTTGGTATTCCATAGTTTTTGAATGCAAACCATTTTAAACAAATGATAGAGAGATAAAAAAGCAAGCAAATGGTTTTGAGTTAAAAACCATTTTGAAAATAGCATTAGTTTTTAAATTTAGCAAAACCATAACCTAAGCAAGCAAGCAAGTAAACGGTTTTTTGAATAATTAAACCATTTTCCAAGCAAGTAAATGGTTTTGAGTATAAACCATTTTTCAAGTAAGCAAGCAAATAAGCGAAATGGTTTTTTGAATAATTAAACCATTTCAAGCAAGCAAGCAAGCGAAGCAAATGAACAAATTGCTAAAACCATTTTACAAGGCAAGCAATGCAAAGCCACCAAAGAATATTTGCGAAAAGCGAGGCCTTCCCTAGTTCTAAGCGAAATAATAAAATTCGAGAGGTATTAAAATGCGTGCAGTGGTGTTAGGATCTCATACCATGCATTGTAGCTTTGCACAAATTGCCGGCTTGGACATACATGCAGTGCATTTGAGAGCCGTAACGCGTCTGGAAGTATATAAGGTTATGAGCTCTAACTAAGTATGGTAGCCGGCGACGAGGTCGATTCACCATATTCAGGAAAAAGGTGGCGGGACACGGAGTCCTTCAGAAACGCGGTTGAGTACGGAGTTCCGTGTTCACTAGGGTACATCGAGCAAAAATAGGCCTCCGTTGGTTGATGTTTTATAAGCGTGATATCTTGTTTTGAAAATCAACCATTGGTTCGGTGGCCAGGCTTCGGAGGATTTTAAAGCGGCGGTTGAGCTCGGGCTCCGTTTAGATTTCAAAAGCGATCGGTTGACGAATCCGTGGGATTTTGTTTTCAAAGCATGCCGGTTGGAAGCTCGAGCTCTCTCGTTTTTTATGAAAAAGTTTTGAGGAACTTTTAAAGTAATGGTTGTGAAAGGTTTTAAGAAACTTTTCAAACAAGATAAAGCAAGTAGAAGAAAATTATGAGAAGTTTTATAAACTTCCAGAAGCAAGAAAATAAGCAATAAGAGTTTTACAAGCTTTTAAAGAAAAAGCAAAACAAAGCGAAACAGAAATCTCTAAGCAAGCGAAGCAAAGAAAAGTTTAGAAACTTTTAAAGCAAAGAAAAGCAGTAAAGTTTGCGGAAAATAATTGTAAAAGAAAGTTTTTCTGATTTTGGGATGTTTTTAAGCAAAACAATTTATGAAAGCATACACACTCACGCTGAGCTCGTTTAGCTCATTATTTTGTATTTTAAAAACTATTTTCAGATGCAGTGCAGCGAGCCATTTGAACCTGATAGGATTTGTCCACGACATCGATATAAGTCTTTGTGTATTAGTAATATTTTGTAAGAACATACTTTGAATTTGTATATCGCATATGTATGTACATAGTTTAGTATGATGAGAATGTGTTGGTATCTTTGGTTGCCGTGTTTGGATATAGGATAAATTGGATGTATACGAGTTTGGAATTAGTCATGTGCGTAGTCATCGCTGCTTAGAAGTTTTTCATTGCTAAGATTTTTACCAAATCCTAAGTTCAGATAAATAAAGAAAAGTACATACGAGGTTTGAGCAAGCGTCTGACCGCTTCACGGGGATGTCTAGTCGTTAGAGTGCGGCTGAGGGATTTCTATGGAGTCGTAGGCACACCGCCATTTGGAAGGGGGGTGGGGTGTGTCGACGTAATTATCGAGCATAAGTATTGACAGCCATTATGTTTAAGTTCATTTACATACATAGCAGTGATTGAAGTATTAAATAGTTGATTTTTTGGTAATCTGACTATGGGGAAGAGGGCGTAGAATTCGTCCTAGGAGGATTATTCCGGTGTGCGGCGTCCTGATATGAGGGATGAGCAAGTAGTAGGGTTCCACAGCGCATCTATGAATCGACCTCTGATGCGCGGTCGGTGGATGTCTGCGCCGCGAAGGATTAACTCGAGTGCGGGGTGTTTCACGGTGAGGCAAAATTAAGCGCAGTTGCATGAATAGTAGCAATGGCGACCGGAGTCGACGGTCGGGAGCCTCCACGCCACCTAGAGAGGGTTATAGGCAAGGGAGGTCGATGAGAGGAAATCTGGCTAAGGCGCCAAAGCCGTATAATGTGATGGTGATCCGAGGAAACGACTTTGTTTGTGGTACAGGCCAAGATATGAAAATTTGTAAGGAGTTATGGGTACACTTACGCGGATGAAGCGAAAGGTCTTGTTTGGAGTTTTCGATGGAAAACGAGGCTTTAAAGGTGGTGGGATGCATTAGAAGAAGGTATCTGATGGAATAGCATGGGATCAATTTGACAAGGAGATTCAGCGACCCGATTCTTTCCATAGGAGTCATAAGGATTGAGGTGAGGGAGTTAACTTCCAGAAGTTAGAGCAGGAAGAGCATGTGATGTCAGTATGAGGAAGAAGTTCACCGGAGGCCCCCGTTAGATTGGTTCCATACATTGACGGATAGAGTCCTGAAATACGGTTTCTCCAGGGACTAAACGCGGGATCGAGTGCATTTGCTCCCGTGGTCATGAATAGATTTGGGGACTTATTGAAGCCACTGAGTTAAGCAGTACTAATTATGTATCGGTAGACGGGGAAAGTAAGAGTAAGAGGAGTGCACCGGGCACGTCAAGACAAAAGCTCGGGACGGTCTGTGAAGAAAGCAAGGCTTGAGGTTATAGAGTAGGGGAGTGCGGTCGAGGCTATCTACAGTCGAGGGGATGGAGGTGAGGCCCACCCGATTTGCGGTGGCACCCGGAGTATTCCTCAGTTTGTCATGCCATGTCGGAAGCGACACCATGGGAGTCTGAGGGAGATTGATGCAGGTGTTTCCACTTTGTGGCCGGGGAAGGCCGTTTTTATTAGGGAGTGTCTGGGTGATTGGTGCGGAGGAGACATCGATCTTGATCTAGTTGCACCCAGTGCAGAGATGAGCACCACAAAGTCGGCGGGGGAGAGGTTTCCAGGCGGAGGGGCCGACCTGGCGCGAGGTAGATTGGTCGTGGTAGGGTAGAGGCGGTGCGGGGATGCGAGACGGAGGCCTGCTCGAGGGCCCGGAGTATATCGTGGCTGACTGTGAGATCTTGGGATGCGACTCAGGTGTGGTCCACGGATAATGTTCTATCCTTGATCATGATGCATATACCTTAGTGAACTAGGGCTACGGAGTTCATTTGCATCAGGCCATTCTTAAGATCGTTTCCGGATAGAGACCCGACCATTAGAGGGTCGTATAGAGAGTTTCCGCTTCCAGTGGAATCAGATTACTCGCGAACCAGGAAGCGATCAGGAGATATTTGAGGCGTGCAAGTGACAGATTAATGGATCTATGTATGGGTAAGCGACTTTTGATGTGGTTCTCGGTATGGATTAGGTACATCTCGCCATGACCCACGTCAGATTGTTATAAAAGGAAGTAAATTTGAATGACCGGTGAGTAAGGGGTCAAAGTTACGTGAGGATTATCTTCTGTATGATCTCATGCAGCCAGCCTGAGAGAGAATGTTGCGTAAAGGTTGTCGGGGTTACAAGCATGTGGTGGAGATAGGGAAGGAGGGACTATATTGGATTGAGTTCAGGTTGTTAGAGAGTTCCCGGATGTGTTTTGCAGGATGATATTGCGGGTTACCTCGAGGAGAGAGGTGGAGTTCATCATTGATTTGATCCACGGGGTTGAGCCCATTCCATTCCTCCTTATAGGATGGCTCTGAGAGTTGAGGAGCTTAAGACTGATTAAGAATTGTTAAGTAAAGGATTCATGGGCGGGAGTATATCCCGTGGGAGCTCAGTTCTCTTCATGAAAAAGAAAGATGGGAGTTTGCGATTGTGTATAGATTACAATGATTAAAGCAGGTTACCATCATGATCGGTATCCACTCCTAGAATTGATAAAGTTATTTGATCAACTCCAGGGATCTCGAGTATACTCCAGATAGACTTGAGGTCGAGAATTATCGTGTTGAGTGCGAGGAGAGTGATGTACTAGGCTGCGTTCGGGACACGCTACGAGGGGCATATGAGTTTTTGGTGATGCCATTTTTGGTTTTGGCAATGCTCAGAAATGACGTTTATGGATTTGATGGCAAGTATTTCAGCGTATTTGGATAGGTTAGGTGTAGTTTTTATTGTTGAATGCATTCTAATTAATGACCGGGTGAAGTTCGGAGAGACACTGGAACACACGAGGATTATATTACGAGACCAAAAAGGGGGAAAGGAAGCAGGAGTTGTATGCACGAGTTGGCGTGTCGGTTTGGCTCGACAATTGGCGTTTCTAGGTCATGTGATTTCAGGTGATGGTGTGAGTGTGGATCCCAGGAGAAAGTAGAAGCGGTGGTGGTGGAGGCCACAAAGAAGAATGTGGCCCGGAGGTCGGGAAGCTTCCTTGGTTTAGCCGAGGGTTTCTCGGGAGTTTGTTGAGGGTTCCTCGGGATAAGCATTTATGACCCGGCGACAAGGGAAAAGATGTTAAGTATGGCGGGTAGATGTCACACGTAAGCAAAGTTTTGAGGAGTTGAAGAAGCAGTTGACTTGACTCGATTTAAAAAAGCACCCAGTAAGGAAAGAATGGCTTTGTGATTTATAGTGATGCTTCGAGGCAAGGCCTTGGATTTGTGTTTTGATGCGAGAATATTAGGGTGATTACATATCACCTCTGAGCACGGCCTAAAGAAGCATGAGGAGAATTACCCTACACACGACTTAGAGCTTGCAGCAGTCGTGTTTGCCTTAAAAATATGGAGACATTACTTATATGGTGTTCCTGTAGGATCTTCCACGAGGATCATAAAAGTCTTGATATATTTTCACCCAAAGAGTTAAACTGAGAGCGAAGATGGCAGGTTGAAAGTTAAGGACTCTGTTGTCTTGTCAGTACCATCGGGAAGGCCCAATGTCGTAGCAGATGCCTTGAGTAGGCGACCAAAGAGTTCTTTGTCTCACATGAGATCAGGTTATCTGCCATTATTGGTGGATCTGAGAACATTAGGGGTGATATTGGAGATTGAGGATTCAGGAGCCTTGTTGGCCCACGTTTGTGTTGAACCCTCTGGTGGATCGGATTACAGCAAGGCGGAGTCACGGGATCCTGAATGGAGTAAACAAGGAAGAGATAGAAAGAAAAAGGAAGCGAGTTTAGTTAGGGATGATGGCATGATAGTGAAGGTCGAGAATGTGTGCCGGAGTATGGCGAAGCGAAAGAGACATTATGGAATAAGCACATTCATGCATATGCTATGCATCCGGGTAGTACCAAGATGTACGGAGACTTTGAGAAGGCATTGCGGTGGAATGGGATGAAGAAAGAGATTGCGAAGTTTTCGTTTCTGGAGTGCCTAACTGTCGGCGAGGAGTGAAAATGAACATCGAAGGCCGTGGGAAGATACGATTACTCCACATCCCGGTGTGGAAATGGGGAGAAGGTGCTATGGATTTTTTGTGGCTGAGGTCTTCCACGGACTCGGAAGGCAACGCGTGCAATATGGGTGATAGTTGATCGTCGGCCGAAATGCGCTCATTTCTGCCGGGTTAATGTTGAGGATTCTTTAGAAAAGTTGGCCCCGAGTGTATGTAGATGAGATGAGTGAGACCGTGGGGTTCCGAGTTTCGATGGTTTCGGTCGAGACCCCGGGTTCACATCCAGTTTTGGCCTGGTTACAAACGGCGTTGATTCGCCTACACTTATTGACATTTCATCCTCGAACGGATGGCGATCGGAAACTATTCGACGTTAGAGGATATCTTTGAGAGCTTATGTGATGGAATTCAAAGGGAGTTGGGATACTAAACTAGCACTAATGGAATTTTCCCTGACAATAGCTATCAAGCTAGTATAGATGTGGCTCCGTTTGAGGCATTGTATGGTAGGAAATGTAGAACTCCGCTCTTATCTTTGGGATGAGGTTGGTGAAGGAGTAGTAGGCCACACGAATTAGATACGGATCATAGGAGAAGTGAAAGTTGTTCGTGATAACTTGAAGATAGCAAGAGATAGACCAGAAAGTTATGCGGACAATTAAATCGTGAGACATTTCCGAGATAGGTGAACGAGTCTTTTTGAAGATTTCACCTTGGAAAGGTGTGTTGAGATTTGGGAAACGAGGCAAGCTTAGTCCGAGGTATATTGGACCTTATGAGATTATGAGCAAGGTGGGGCTAGTAGCTTACAAGTTGAAGTTACCCCCAGAGTTATCAAGGATTCATGATACATTCCATGTGTCGATGTTGAGGAAATACATCCCGGATCCTTCACATGTATTGAGCAACAGCCGTGCGGGTTAAAGGGAGAATTTGACTTATGAGGAGATGCAGTTGTAGATCGCGAGCAGTGTTGAAACAAAGTGATCCATTAGTTAAAGTACTATGGAAGAATCATGAGGAGCGGCTACTTGGGAGCGAAGGCTCGGATCATGTATTACCCTCGATTATTTTCTTAATGAGGTATGTTCGCTCACTCTTTTGGAGTTTAGTTTATTCATTTCGAGAATGAAATGTCTAAAGGAGGAGATTTTGTAACACCGAGTCGAGAGGTGTACGAGTACACATGATCACTGTGGGGGTGTATAAGAGTACCCGAAGTATCCACCTTGTAGTATTTTGGAGACTAAAGTAGGAAATGAAAGTTTATGGAACCGAATTTGTAGTGATAAACGAAGTACGATGGTCGTAAACGAAAGGATATGGAAATTATACTCGAGTAGAGATGAGCCCTGTCTAAATTAAAACAAGTTACAATTACAAAATTTAAGAGATGAGGTTTAAATTGCAATTAATGGAAAGTGATATATTTTAAAAAGGAGAAAGCAAAAGCGAAATAAAACCAAAATGTCATTTTGGTCTCCAAAAGGTTAGGATTCACGGTTTTGAGAAGAGAAGGAGAGAGCCAAGAGCAAGAGGGAGATAAGGAAGAAGAAGGAAGAGGAGAAGAAGATCAAGGTAAGGAATCCTTATTTTCGGGTTTTGATTTGAATCTAAAAGGTTTTAATTATGGAATTAGTTCTCCTTTAATTACAGGTTTTGTCTGAAACATCCACATAAACCTTTGAATTGTTGAGTTATGAGAGTAAAACCTAATTGATGTAAAAAGAAACATGGAATCATCAAAAATTATGTGGTTTAAAAAGAATTTGTGGACCTAGGTTGAGTTCTTGGATTTCCCACCTAAGGTTTTTGTTTTTGAGGTTCCAAAGCACCCGATTTCAAATGTTGTGGGGTTGTTTTAGATGATTTCAAGTTGGTTTTTGAGGTATTATGAATTATAGAAGATGTAGCATGGGTGAATTGGCATCAAAAAAGTGGGAAAAATAACAAAATCTGGGCAAAATATGGAAGGTGTGCCGGTACGTGAACAGTAGTGTACCGGTACACCACCATGCAACAAAGTGTCTGGAAGTACATGAGCAGTGGTGTCTTAGAGTACACCTGTTCTGATTTCTGTTCAATGAGTTTAAGTATTTTAGCCATAAATTGCTCATTTCTTATCCGATTTGAGTGATTCAAGTGGCCAATTAAAATAGACTTCAAGGAGAACCAAACCTAAAGAAATAGGCATTGTCAAAGTCTGATCCTAAGTGTCCTAAAAATTCACTCAAAGTGGGACCATGTGGAAGAAAAATTCACAGTTTCCGGCTTTGGACATAGAGTAGTCGGGTTGTTTCGGACGTGCTTTGGAGTTTCGATGCTCGGGTGGGTGATTCAGTTGGAATAGAACCGCCCAGCACCTTAGCTTTAAAAGAGTATAAAAGTGTGACTAATTCTAGGAAATGCGTTAAGTTATGCGATTAATATGTGCGTCGTATTCGTTTGAGTTGTAGGTTAAAAGTAAAGGCGGGATAAAGTGTGGAGCAGTTACTTTCGAGTTAAGCGGCCAAAAGGTGAATTAATCCTATTCATTTTCCAATTACTAGTGTATTATTATAATTATTACAAAGAAATTTGTTTACCTTTGGTATTCCATGGTTTGAATGCAAACCTTGCATTTCAAGAAGCAAGCGATGAGATAAAGAAAGCAAGCAAATGGTTTTAGTTAAGAAGCCATTTTTGAAAAGCAAGCATTGAACTTTCGTGTAAAACCATAAGCTAAGCAAACTTAAGCAAGTAAGTAAACGGTTTTGAATAATTAAACCATTTTTAAGCAAGTAAATGGTTTTGAATATAGCAAACCATTTTCAAGTAAAGCAGCCGAATAAATGAATGGTTTTGAATAATTAAACCATTTTCAAGCAGCAACCCAGCGAGCAAATGGTTTTAAATTGTAAAACCATTTTACAAAGAACGAAGCAACAGCGAAGCAAAGAATATTTGCGAAAAAGCAGGCCTTCCTAGTTCTAAGCAAGCAAGCCCAGGTCGAGAGGAGGTATTAAAATGCGTGCGGTGGTGTTAGGATCACCATACATGCATTGTTGTAGCTTTGCACAGTCGGCAAACGTAGGACATACATCATGCATTTAAAGGAGATCGGTAGCGCGTCACGGAGTATATAAGGTTATGAGCTCTAACTAAGTATGGTGACGACACGGTCGATTCACCATATTCAGGAAAAGGTAAGCGCGGACACGAGTCCTTCAAGCGCGGTTGAGCCGCAGGTTTCCGGAAATGTTCAGCGCGGGTACATGAAAAAATAGGCCTCCATTGGTTGATGTTTTATAAGCATGAGATATCTTTGTTTGAAAAGAATCCCAACCATCGGTTCGATCGCCCGGGCTTAGGAGAGTTTTAAAGCAAAGCGGTTGAGCTCGAGGCTCGTTTAGATTTCAAAGCGATCGGTTGAGCAACTCGTGGGATTTTGTTTTCAAAGCATGCGGTTGAGCCCAGGCTCCCGTTTTTATGAAAAAGTTTTGAGAAACTTTTAAAGCAATGGTTTGTGAAAGGTTTTAAGAAACTTTTCAAACAAGATAAAGCAAGTAAGAAAGAGAAAATTATGAGAAGTTTTAGAAACTTAAAACTAATAACAATAAGAGTTTCTGACTTTTAAGAAAGCAACAATGGCAATCTGAAAACAAGCAAGCAAGAAAAGTTTTACAGAAAACTTTTCATGGCTTAATAATAAAGTTCACGGAAAATAATTGTAAAGAAAGTTTCTGGAGTTTTGAGATGTTCAGGAAAAGCGAAAACAATTTATGAAAGCATACACTCCAGGCTCGTTTGGCTCATTATTTTTTAAAAAAACTATTTTCGAATGCAGTCTGAGGTATTTGAACCTGATAGGATTTGTCCTAACATCGGTATAAGTCTTTGTGTATTAGTAATATTTTGTAGGCATGCTTTGAATTTGTATATGGAACATATGTATGTATAGTTTAATTATGATGAAAATGTCTGTGTTGGTATCTTTGGTTGCCATGTTTGGATATAGGATAAATTGGATGTATCACGAGTTGGAATTAGGTATGTCTCATTGGTCGTCTTTGCGAGATTTTCAAGCTGCTAAGATTTTTACTAAATCCTAAGTTAGATAAATAAAAGAAAAATTTTATCGAGGTTTGGTAAGCGTACGGCAGCTTCACGGGGGATGTCTGGTCGTTGGGGGTAATGGTACAGGGGATTTCTGGAGTGGCGGCACGCAGCCGTGGAAGGGGGTGAGGGGAGTGTGTCGGGAGTAACTACGCTTTTATTACAAAAACAATCTTTACAATGAAAGGAAGATGACAAGGAATACACAATGTATAACTTGTAGTGTGAAACTAAATTCCGAAGAATTGGCTCGAAAAGATGGCCTAACCGATGATGCCAATAAGAAGGAGAGCCTTTGACATAGGAGAATGCAATGATGGAGGTAGAAGGCATGGTCGGCTATTCATAAACGTCGTCTTTAGTGCGGTCGGGAATAAGTTTTGCCCCCTTCTGCAAATCATTCACATGAAAAGAAGAAGTAAAAATTCAACCTATGGTTTGTTTGCTTTTCAAAATTTTGAGATAGATATAAGGTTGCATTTCATGTTAAGGACACATAAGACATTCTGTAAAGTGAAGGAACGAAGGATTGATAAAGGAAGTTAAGCGAGATGTATAATGTGGCAGATGAGTGTAAGCGGCTTATGTCATACTCGCGTCCTTACTACGTTTTAATTCTATTTTATATCTTAATAAGTGCATTATGGCTCGATAGTTGATTTTTGGATCTTATGTGCATTGCAGGTGAATAGGGTGGTTTTTAGAAGCATTTTGGAACTGCAAAGAAGAAGAGTGAACCAATGGCTAGCGTCTCGTGGCGTGGCAGCGTTGCGGCGTTTCGTCGTGGCGTTGCAATGTCGCGGCGTGTAGTCCGCCAACTTGATAAAAATCGAAAAGCGGCCCGACTTAGCCACATTGTGACGTCGTAGCGTTCCGTGATTCACTGCGTCAGGTATAAATATGCGGGAGACCTAATTTTAGGGATTATCGAGGATTACCATTATGGACGGAGGCGGAGAAACGAAGCGTGACGAGAGGTTGAAAGACTACATTTTGTAATCCCTCTTCTCAAAACTATTAATGATTTATAGAGCTATGCTTGTATTAAATTTCGATATGTTCCATAATTATTTCTAGGGTTTTGTTGAACCCTGCTTAAGTTGTTTGGATTAAGGTTTAATTGTAATATTATTCAGTTTATTTATGATTTATATCGATTTGCTCTATATATGTTGTTTATTTTCATGGTGATGTCTGGCCAACATTGACATGATCTTGCTGGGTATCCAAGATCGAGAGATAAGGAATCCTAGGGATATGAGTAAAGCGACCCTTGGTTAAATCGGTGAATAGAGATATCCCAATTCCAAGTATAGAGATAAGGGTTTGAGCACAGCTAGGGTATAGGGTGAGGCGAAGTGCACTGACCTACTTGGTGATAAAGGAATTAAGATATACCTGGGAAAGGTTATCTAAGCTAGGTATGATCACCGTCATGAAAATTCATTAATAAATGAATAATAATTCCTCTGAGTAATCCATCAAATGTGGCGGGGAGGTGATTAATGCCCACATTTGGGGTGGAATCAACAAAGATTTATATCCACAAATCTAACACAGGTACGAAAACTCTTTAAATTATATTAACTCTAGGTCGAACAGGGGATGGGTTTCCTTAGTACAAATGATTCTGATGAAGGCGAAATGGTAGATTCAATTTGGATTTTGGGATTTTGTAAAAGCGAGGGGTGTAATGGTTGGCAAGCGGAAATGTAAATAAACCAAAATGTAAAGAAGTCTCCTTGAAGTGTCGAAATTTCTCTTGGTTGGGTTCTAAAGTTCAACGGGGGTTCTCGGATCCATTTCCTCGCTTTGGGAGGATGACCTATAGTCTGTTTTCTTGATGTAGATCTTCATTTAGCTTTAAAAACTAAACCACATGATTTTCCACAACATAATATTTGCAAATCAATGCTCCCAGACAGTGAAAACGTGCCTCCTTGATCTACCTCATAGTGACAAATAGAAAGCAACTAATGAATCTCAGTGGATCTAGCAATAAGCATCCATTGAACCCTAAAAGATTGCCAAATACTGATCAATGAAGGCACATCAAAGGAGTTCTAACCTAGAGTGAGAAGCTAGGAACATAAATGCCCGATAAAACTTGATTAAAAGCAGGAGGATTGTAAGTTGCATAGAGCCACAGCCGGTAGCCACTCCTCTTTAAGGAGAAAAGAGTGCAGCCGACCATCCTTTGGTGATTTGTCATCCTCGGAGGAGTGTTTGGTAGCGAGAGGAAAGGAAAGAAAATGAAAGAAAGGAAGCGACGGGAAATTGCGCGCCATTGTATCCTATTGCCAGTCTCCCTCGTTACAATGTTGCTTGGGCTTTAAATCTTTAAAGCAATCTGAGTGCAAATGAACAAAGTAGTTAACTATTATAGGGGACAAAATGGGAAGAAAGCAAAGAAATTGAAACAAACATGGCACAGCGTCAAGCGAGCGACAAAGAGGAGCAGGTAGCAAATGGTGAGTGATCGGGAGACATGAGCAGTGTGCGCGAGGAGAATTTCACAAGTGCTCAAGAATTTCACTTGTATTTTACTGCTCTTAACTCCTTCGGTCTTTGATCTGCGTCTTTGAGTTTGGCTCGGGTCTGTGTGCTTGGATCGGCCTCGACAATTTCGGCATAAATATCTTGCAAAAACTACAAAATTAGCCACAAAATAAGTCGTTAAAATAGCAGTGCCTTAATGTGCAGAGTGAGTTGTTCTGTGGAATTAGTACGAAAGTGCTTTCAACTTTAAATAAGCAGTTTAAAAATAGAACTTTTTGAGCACTGTCAGAGGAAAAACCACAGTTTTCAAAAAAAAGTAATTTAATGATTAATTAGATTTAGTTTTAATTCCATACATTAGTTAGACACATTCATTAAGAGTTTAAGTCGGAATAATATCATGAGTCGATTCCCGGGTAGTCAGCGTGCTTTACTCCACTGTGGATCGATATCAGTATAGGTACAACTTGTATTACTTGATACGTCGCAGCCATACGCACATAAGGAGCTTTACCTAGTTTATACAAATCAGCGTCACGCTTTAGGCTGTCAGAGTTTTTGGCGTCGTTTGCGGGGAGGGGAGTTTTTCATGTTGATGTGTGATAGCTCGATTAGATATTACTGCGGAATTTAATTTTAATTTAATTTTGCTTTTATTTTTATTTTGTCTATATAAGTGCTTATGTCTGGTCTTTGTGTTTTGTGCGTGTATTATGGGATTGAGATTGAACTACCTCCATTTTGATCTGAACGGAGAAAGAACGCCCATACCATTTACGTAGAGAAGCTAAGAGAGGCGCCTGACAAAGAAATCTAGACCCCGTGCCGAGTTCTACGCAAAGCTGATCACTAATAAGGAAATATTGTGAAGCGGTCGATTTAACATTATATCCCATTTAAAGGAAACTCTATATCACGAATTTGGATGCGGATTTGTAAAAGATGCACGTGTACAAGTTGGATTTCTCCTTTATTCACAATTACATATCCACTGTTTCTCTCGAAGATGAGAGAGTTTAATCGATTACTTGTATTCAACATATTATTCTGAAGATCTGGGTATTTTTCTTTCTCGATACGCCATGCAAGTTTCTTGAGAGGTATATTTCTTACTTTGACTCGAGTACGTTTAGAAACTTCTGAAGCTGAAAATTGATGACTCATCTTTTAATCCCAATGAGTTACTTTCCTTCCGCAGTTAGATCTCGGCTAACACGAGGTCACGAGTTTTCAACAGTTAAAGGTCACGATCTCACGATGGGTTTAAATTGATAAATAATCACTTCAACCTTCAGTTATGAGTGAATTGGGTATTTATCGACAGAACTCTCCAAGCTCGATATTTCTTCAATAATGGTCAATATACCCACAATTAGAATGTTTCTAACTCTCGGGAATCTCCATCTCTGCATTATTAAACTCAAGGGCTCCTGGAAATCAGTAGGATACAATCCCTTAGACGGGTGATGAAAACTACTATTAGAACGTGATTTCATAGAAAAACACATCAATCAAATAATCCTCCCCAAAAAGTGAATTTTACTTCCTTCTAATTTATGTGAAATCACTGTAACTAGCAATAAATTCAACTGATGGAAAGGCTGGCAGCACGCAAATTTCTTGCTCTATAAATTTGCATTATAATATACAATGGGCATTGATCAATTATACCTTTGCGGTTACAATAAACTAAGAATAAGCAGTCTAGAAATTGTCTAGACTTAATTAAATTTCAATGGTAATTTGTAAAGAAATTTGAAATATTGCTTCCAACTTGACATTACAACAGGATCGTTGGTTTGATCGAAAGAAAAGAAAAGAAAAGAAAAAAAAATCTGACAAAATATACGATGAGTTTTCTTCTTTCCCAGGATTCTGCGGGTTGCAAAAGAAAAGCTAGTTTTACTAAAATTGTATGCCTTTATTTATAACTTTGAAGTGGGCTGATTCAGAAGCCCGGTGGATTTCCCTAAAATTAATGGCGAAATCTCACTATTTTAGATCGTGACTTCAAAAGCATGTGACGTAAAATTCTAGTACGGTTTAATGCCTGATGCATCATGATAGCGAAGCTTCTTTCTCTTGTTCTTGCAATTCTTTGAGTTGTGACGATGTTTGTTTTCTATCGCATGACTTGTTTCTTAGGTTGTAAGTTGATTAATTAGTGTGACATAGGTGCATTAATAGTGACTATGTTAGTTGTCGGCCCGGTGAAAATTTTGGTTGCGACCTCATTTTCTTGTTTCGGGAGTGGTGTCAGCGACACCAGTTTGATATTTGCGACCTCTTTTACATTTGACGTCATTCGAGTTGTCTTGAGCCTTAGTGAAGTAGTGAATCAAAAGCTTCTTTGATGCCTTGTTTTTCTTATCGCGACTTGGAATTTAGTGCGCGACTCATAAAATTCTTGTCGCGACCTCAAAAAAGTATGTATCGTGATCATTTCCTTCTTCTATTCGAGTCATGACTCATCTCTCGATCCATGACTTAAGTTCCCTTGATTTTTCTATTTCTAGTCGCGACTTGAAGCTTTGTTTTGCTACATTTTGGAATATATGTGTGACCTCCGATTTGATGTCGTGACATCGGTTCTGATACCAGGTTATGGCCCAGTCTTTATTTGCGACCATGTTTTTACACACATACTTTGCCTTAAATTCTATATCCGCGACTTGATGGTATCACATGACCTCGTTATATTGTCGTATGATCCTTAGTCTGACTCCACTTCTCATGTTGCGACGCAAAATTGTTTGTCTTGTACGACATAGGATTTAGTCGTGACCCCAATGGTTTCTTTCCTTACTAAAATTTATGTAGCGACCTTAAAAGTATGTCGTGACTGATTACTATACTCTGTGTGACACATTTTTAGTCACTGACATTTTGCTGAAGTAGAGGCTCATTCTTATTATTAAAGTGACGTATTTAGTTAAGTGAGCCTTGATTCAGTCTCATTATAATATTTGTCATGGCTTGAAATTTTGTGAACATTTGAGTCCATTGACCGGTACCCACCCATTGGCCACAGCAGCCGCCTTGCTTTGCGGTCGTGACATTATTCTTAGATTGAGCCACAGCAATGATCTTCTTTTAGTCTCAGCGACCTCGAAAGCCGGTGTCGTGACATTATCTTTAGATCTCATGCTTTGAGTACAAGCCAGTATTTCTTGTGCAGCAGCTTTTATTTGGCACCATAGCTAATGGGCGGCACAGTTCTGCTTTGCGCTTTGCGCCTTTTGCTTTGGCTTTGTAGTACCTTTGGCTATGTCACTGCGACCTTACCAAACTTTCCTTGATCATTTTCCTCAGCATTTTGCTCCAGGGTACCATTTAATACTTGAAATTTTTTGCAAAACATAAATTTGGTAAATAACACATATTTCTACATTAAAATAGGCAATTATATTGTAAGAAAAATCATAAAAATGGACTAAAAATTCAATGAGTTTTTGACTCATCAAATTCCCCGAACTTAAAATTTTGAGTCCCGAAAAGAAAAGAAAGGGAATTTTGTTTGTCTCAAACAATTGAACTTTTATTTTTAGAAGGACATTTTGCATTCTCTGACACAATCTTCTCTTATTCACCTTTACTTGAAAAAAGAAGTGATCTCATTTCGAGACTTCAGGTTTTCAAGCGAGAAGAAAAAAAGGAATAGTTTCAAGCCTCCATCTTGATAGCGTGAAGGCTAAATGAAAGCTTGGTTTAGTCAATAAATCTTGTTTGTGGTGTGTGGGTCTTTTCTTCTTTGCTGTATCTTATCTTTTTTTTTGAATTGGTTGTCTTAAGGGATCTTCTTGAATACTAATTAGAAAGTCCCGTAAGCTTGTTTTTCATATTTGTTATAACAATGTGGGTAAATTCGACCTTAGAATCCCTGAGATCACCACCAGGCTGCATTGTGGGCTTGATTAATTAGGTGGATAATTGGAAATTTAAGAACAACAATTACCAATTCATTCTTTCTTTTTGCCTGTGGCATAGTCTTTCACATCATTTTCTTTTGTATGGTATAAGCTCCCGACTTGGCTTTGTACATTATCTTGGATCTTGTGGCTCATTTAGTTGCCACTTGATATCGGCTGGAGTTCACTACGGAACTCTTTTCATTTCTCTCACATTTTCCAAAGGAATTGGAATAGTATACGTTTTTGTCTTCTTAGCTTCTGTCACTCTTAGAGAACTTTGGCATTTCAGTAACTCCCGTACAGGTTAGGCATTAGGGTACTAGGTGTTTGAAACACTTTCTAAGCAATTGTTCGAGAGGATAGGCCCTGAACATAAAACTTTGTATTTTCCAACTTTTCTCATTTCTCTACCAGTTTCTTCAATTTATTTTCATTCCAAATGTCATATAATCAAAAGAAGCTCTATTCCCCGAACTTGTTTCTTTACGCATAGTAAACATCCTTATTACGAAAATTGAGTAATTTGGGTTCTTCTTTAGAGGATTAATTGTAAGAGGGATTTGGTTTCTAAATTGCTGCTATTTGAAAGAATTAAACATTTTTTGCTCGATCAGCGGAACTGAGTGCCTTACCTTTACATATAATGAGAATGGGTTGGAAAAGGTTCAAGAACTTTCAAAAGGAATGGCCTCTTATCAAAACTAGCATTAGTTGTTTTTACCTAGGATTTGCGCTAACGATAATCAACCAGTTCTGGAATATTATACCCTTGATTATGAATCACCCAAGGAAAATTTCTAATCCCTCTTAAAGTTTTAAATTTTCTTGACCATGTGCATTGTTTTTAGACTTGTCTGACTCATTTGTTTATCTGAATGACTTGATCATCATTTATTCTTTGATATTTTTAAATTACATACAATTAACTGATTCAAACTAAGCGCCTTCTTTTTCAATTCACTAGTTCACACACTCACTTTATTTCTTATAGTATTTGTTTTCAGGTTTTTACTTGGTGAGTCATTATGTCATTATCTTAATAAGGCAGACCACATAGGTGGTTTCTTCTGGGATACAAATAATGAAAGACACAAACAACACAATTCGATGTCGGATCCTTCATCTAAGGCAATCAGCATTCAGCAATCGAGTCGATCAAGCATTTCACGATGTATAGTTCTTATTGCAAATTTATTAGGCGACAACTGTCTATTAATTGAAAGAACACATCTGAAGACGGAGTTTCCCGATGAACGCTAGAATTTATATTCATGATGATGAAGAAGTACAGTTTAGGCAAAGAAAAGTATAATTGTACTTTCTCACTCCTCCCTTTTCTTATAAAAGCTTTTGGGTATGATGTTGGGAGGATTCAGAAGGTAAAGCATAAGCATGGGGAAAGTGGGAAAGGTCATATCACAGTGCATTCTTTTCGAGGAGGGTGCCAAGTTCTACCTTGTCACAGTGGAGAATTCAAATCATTTGTTAAATCCTGTCGATCAAGGTATCTTGTTCAAGGCCATTTGATTCCTTTGTTTTCCAACTGTACAACTGACATGTTTGATAAATTTTGTTGATCAAATCTAAACTTTCATGCGAATTTTCTTATAAACATATCATTCCTCTTCTGTTTCCTTTTATCCTGTCCATGTCAATTTCCACTCCTTCCGGTGCTCCTTATACAGTACTAGAAGGCTTGAATCTTTTTAGCATGTTACCACTCCATCTCGACTTTTGAATAGTTAGCACTTCTTCGTCTCTTCTAAGTAGTTTGTTGTAGAAGGCTTCAGGTAGCTCATCTTTTCTCCCATTTTCTTTTTCTCTTTTCATCTCTTCTCTCCATTCTTCCTCTCTCTTTCTTGAAGTCTGCTCGATAATTTGTTCATTCATACGAATTGATTAAAAATTCTTCTCTAATTTCTTTGTTGTTTCTCCCATCTACTTCCACTTTCTTCATGTGTAACTTTATTGATCTTAGCATTTCCATGACCCGGTGTTCCACTTCTCCTGTACGGGCTTTATTACGGCTCGGGGAAATTCTACGTCAATTAGGATAGGAATGTCTAAATAGGCTCGATGAAATGTGCCTCTTCTTTGTAATTTGGAGGATTTGCTCACAGATTAGCTTCCATCTCTCTATGATGTTATCCTGGTATGCTCTGTTTCTACTTCCATTGTCCTTTGTTGCTTTTTATTTCTAGGCCCTTCATCACTTGATAGGGGTGAAGGGAGATACCTTGGAGACAGGTTCTTCGCCGTCCGTGATCCTCTCGCTTTGGCGAAGATGCATGGTCTGGCGATTGTTTGTTGGGTGAGGATTAGTCCTCTTACATTGCTTAGGTGGTATCCTCGTCGATCCCCCGATTAGGCGTCCGACATTCATTTTTATGGCCCTTGAAGGGCATATAGAGTGTGCTTCAGCTCTCAACGCACGAGAGATGTTTGGTTGGAAGGATCATAGAAGGCGAGTAGGAGCAAACCTTAGCTTCCTCCGTAGGGGAGCCTACGGTGATAAGCGTAGTGAGGTTCTTCTTTGTGGCTTCCCACTTTCCACTACCAGCAAATAATTAAATTCGATAATCTTCTAATGATGCAGGTTTGCTGAGTTTCTTAAATTTGGGCGTAGCGAGTTCCTTTAGCAGGCTGTATCTCATTGATTTTATCCTGAAAATTTACCTAATTCTTAGCATCTTGTGTCCTCTCTCATCCCGCCATGTTTGCATTGAATTCACACACGGCCGGATCGGAGAATCCGGCGGCTGTGTGTGCCTGAAGCTCTGACCTCTCTTATCTATTATCTACAAAGGGGAATGTGGCTTCCCCAGAAACCTCTTTATGGCTTGAAACCCTTGTCGGCGGCACCTTAGTCCATATATCCTTAGCTTACGGTGAAGTGAAGTCTTTGTCTTCTTCACGATCCTCGCCAGCGATTTGTTACGACCCTCATCTTTTTCTTTGTCTTCTTACGGTCCTCCTTCTTGATTTGTTCTCACGACCCTCTATCTTTTCCACTTGCCTATTCCTCAATTGGTTCCTCTATTTTTGGCAAGGTTTCTGGTTATGCATTCATAACAGTCTCAATCGGAGGTTCCAGGTGAACCTCCTACTACTCGCTCAAACTATGTTCACTCTGTGAGTTCGTCAATTGTGCATTTAGGTCGAGCAGGGGATTTAGTTATCTGTCATGGGTGAGAATTAAGAATTGGCTCTAGTTCTAGGGTTTTGGTAGTCGAAGAGAGAAAAGAAAGTGGAAAGTTATGTGAAGATGCAACTGGATTGGAGTTCTGGATGAAATTTGGCTATTCAGTTTCAGCCTTTATGATGAATGGGCTCAAGGTCATCATTGTCTTATGGGATGTCACGACCTTAATGCCTACGCTACAACACTAATTGCTAACACTTAATGTCCTAATTAAAGTTGCGGCTGTAATTAGAAGGTTAAAGCCTTAATTTATATCGCATTTCAAACAATTCTTATCGTGACCTACCTAAGTTTTATTTGCGACTTGAAATGTGGTCTGACTAACAAATTAGTGCGACGATATTTGCACTCTTTTTGTTTTCCATTCAAAGCAAGTCGTGACCTGCAAGTATGTCGAGACATGAGAAATTTTATGGTCTTCGGGAACCCAGGTTCAAATTCATACAGGCCCGGAATCGAAAACCCAATTCAAAAAAACGAGAGCAAAAACAATCAACCTTCATCATTCAAATATTCAACCATCGCTCTTGAAGCAATCAAATTCAATATTGAATAAAAATAAAAATAAAATTCCCACGAGCTTGATCTTTCATTCTCCCAAGAAACAATTAATATTAAACGAGTACTTGGTACTTCCGCACATGGTTCATTCTTTGCATATTCTATACTTGAGAAATCCTTAGATCCTTCCCATTTTTCTCTTACAGCTTCATTCTCCTGAAATTCAAACAACACACAAAATAAAATAAAGAGTTTAAACCTAAAGAAAATCAAAAGAATTTAAAATTAATTACTTCAACTAATTCCAAACAAATAAGATCAAACTAAAATAGTAAAAATAAAAGTCAAATGCCAAAAATATAATGAAAAACTCATTGGGTTGCCTCTCATAAATTGCTCAGTTTGAGTCCTTAAACTGGACTTATTCTTTATGAATTTCTTGTTTCGTGATTTTCTTCCACTTGAACTAGGAATGTCATATTTGCTTCCGAATCTTTGCTTTAATCACTGACCATTTACTTTAAATTCTTCTCCATTATTGGTTTTCAATGTCATTGCCCCAAAGTTTGTACTTGCCACCATTGTATAAGGGCCACTCCATTTTGATTTCAGTTTCCTTGGAAAAAGCTTTAGTATGGAGTTAAATAACAAGACCTAATCTCCTGCCTTGAATTCCCTCCTCAAAATCTTTTAATCATGCCATTTCTTTGTCTTATCCTTGTAAATTCTGGCATTATCATAAGCTTCATTTCTCAGCTTTTCCAATTCATTTTAGGCTAAAGTAGTCTTTCTTCCTTAAGCGCTGAAGTCAAATTCAACTACTTGATGGCCCACATAGCTTTAATAATTCTAATTCAAGAGGTAGGTGACAAGGTTTGCAGACAATTACGTATGGGGACATTCGATGGGAGTTTTATATGTGATCTGTAGGCCCACAATCGTCATCTGGCTTTAAATACCAATCCTTACGACGGAACTCTGCGGTCTTTTCGAGGATTTTCTTTATCTCCTATTGGAAATTTCGACTTGCCATTTATTTTAGGATGATAAGCCGACTCATTATGTGTTTTATTCCATATTTGTTGTTCATGAGTTTCTCAAACACCTTGTTTTGCAAAAATGGCTCATCGTCGCTAATAATAGTCCAGGGTGTCCCGAATGCGCTCGAGATGTTTCTTTATAAGAATCCTGTTTGTATTAGCATCATTCTTGGGACAAGATTTGCTTACCCGTTGGATACATAATCCACGGTATAGTATGTATACATTTCCAAAAGAAGATGGAAAAGGCCTTTATGATCTATTCCCCATACATCAAATAATTGCACCACCAGGATACCATGTAGGGGCATTCATGCATTTTCTTGAAATATCCCCATCCTTTGGCAGCGATCATAGCTTCACCCATTCAAAATAATCATGAAAATGCGTAGGCCAATAAAAACCTGATTGGAGAATTTTGCGGGCTGTTTTGTCTCCTGAGAAGTGTCCTCCGTAAGGTGATGCATGACATTCTTGTAAAAATTTTGCCTTGTTCACTTTCCTAGTACACACCTTGATGATCATATCAGCTCCTCTCTTGAACAAATAGTGGGTCATCCTAGATGTAAAACTTGTTGTTAGTCCTCAGTTTCTTCCTCATTGGTAGTTGAATTACGGTGGCATCCTTCCACGAGCTAGAAGTTCCTTTATATCATAAATGCAAGGTAATTAGACCAATGGCGAAAATAAGCGCTCATGCGGAAAATTTTCTATTACTTCCATTTCTTCTTTTTTCACAGTAGACTTTTCAACTCTTGACAGTGATGCCGGCTATCATTCCAATACAACCTTTCTTATCCCCTTGATCTCCATATCAAATTCACCTTAGTAACAAAACCACGTCGATCAGTCTTGGCTTAGCTTGCTGCAGCGTCAAATGTTGATTGCGGCATGATTAGTATGGATAATGGCGTGGGACCCCAATATATATGCTTTGAACTTTTCACATGCAAATACCATAGCCATCATTTCCTTTTATTAGTTGGAGGTAATTTTCTTGAAACCTTATTGAAGGGTTTCTTTGGAATAGTATACCAATACTAAACATTTTGTCGACTTTTCTGTCCCCGATATAGCTCCCATTGCATAGTCCGCGGCATCACACATAATCTCGAATTCCTTATTTCAGTCTGGTTTGGCCATGATTGGAGCTTGATATCTGGATTTGATCTCCTCAAATGAATATTGGCAGGACTCATCAAAATTAAACTTGACATCCTTTTCCAATAATCTACATAATGGTATTCCTATTTTTGAGAAGTCTCTAATAAATCTTCTATAAAAACTAGCATGTCCTAAGAAACTTCTTATTCCCTTTATTTGTTTGTGGCGGAAGAGTCTTATAATGGAAACAGCGGTCACTTCGACCTGCTGCGAAGAATTATGCCCAATCTGATGCCTTATGTTACCATGAAATGGCATTTTTCCCAATTCAAAGCTAGGTTCTTGTCTTGGCAGGCGTGAATCTTGTCCCCCGAGTGTAGGCAATGTTCAAAGGCTGGATCCATAACCTCCTCTGCTTCAAATCGAGAACATAGACATCATGCATCTGGAAAGTAAGCGAAGGAGCATTGCATAACCCGAATGACATTCTTCACAAAAGCAAAGTACTATAAGGGCATGTGAAGAGGAAATAGTTTTCTCCTAGTCCTCGAGGTCGCGATAGCAATTTTGGTTATATCGAGGAATATCCATCGAGAAAACGAAGTGAGGATGTCACGCTAGCACATCTAACATCGATCGATGAAAGGCAAAGGAAAATGATGCTCACGGTATGATATTGATTTCACCTTAATCTATACACACCCTCCATCTTGTTATAATTCTTGTAGGAATCAGTTCATTCCTTTCATTTCGATCCGCGATGGAAATCCCCATTTTCTTAGGGACCACGTGATGGGCTCACCCGAGACCTCGATGTATAAATATATCCTGCATTTAGCCATTTCAATACTTCCTTTCTTACAACATCTTTCATCATAGGGTTCAGTCTCCTTTAGTGTTCAACTAATGTTTTTGCATCATCATTCAGCAGGATTTTATGCATGCAAATAGAAGGATTGATACCCTTTAGATCTTCAATTGACCAAGCAATAGCCTCCTTGTATTTCCCTTAGAATTCTGACAACCTTTAATTCTTCATTTTTAGTCGATTCGGTGACATGATTCTTGGTTTCCCCGCTTTTACCGGTTCTAAGCATATTTTAGATGGCTTGGCGGTTCTTTCAAAATTAACCCTTCTGCACTAGTTTATGGTTTGGTAACTTTATTTCTTAGGTACATGAATTTTCTTGGCTTGTTTCATTCAAACTGTTTGTTTCCTATTTTACCATTTGGAATGTAGTAGTTCATGATCGACACTCTCAATATACTAGAGTTCATCTCATTTCATTGGTAGAATCTTTGAAGGTTACAATCGAGAGATCAAGTCAAAGCGATGGGACCTCTTTGTTATCTTATGGCATTACAATTTTCTATATCAACATCAGTTGTATCGAGCTTTTCTAGGTTGAGTGCCTTTGCTTCATTTCCCACCCTGAAATTGACTCACCCTTTTCACACATCAATCAAGGCAGCTCGAGTTGCTAAGAGAATTCTTCTAACAATGGGACTGCGGTTGTCTTTTTCCATTTTACCATAACCACAAAGTCAGCGGGGAAAATAGAGAGATTTCCCTACCTTAACAGCCGCGTCTTCAAGAACACCTTCTAGTTGAGCCATGGATCTATCGACCATTTGTAGTATAATTGTTGTTGGGGTAAGTTTCCTGACTTTCCAATCTTTTGTACTCTTGATAAGGGCATCGATTGATGTTAGGCGCTTAGGTCACATAAGGCTTTCTTGAACTCATATTTCCACATTGAGTAGGGAATGGTGAAATACTGGGTGGCTATTTTTTTCTTTGGTAGACTTCCTGCGAATAAGCGCCTTTATGATGATTAAGTTCATTATTCCTTCTCGGCAATCTTCTTCTTCTGTTATTATATCTTTGAAATTGCATAATTGGGCATTTGAGTCAATGCCTGCAGGGAATATTCGATTTCTATTTTCTTGAAAATTTCAATTTAGAAAATTGTTCTTCCTTAACCTTTACAGTGATCCCTTTGCCCCGAGAAATGGGATATGAGTATGAAGCTTACACCTTCTCTTTTCATTTATTCATTGACATTCCTCATTTTTCAGTTTGCATTTGCTTCTCTGTTTCTGTAGTCTTCTCTGTCTTGCTCCTTCCATTATCTTCTCTAGTTGCTTTATCTTCTTTTTAATCGGTCTTCTCTTTCTCTTCTACTTTTTGTTACTCATTTCCTTGCCACTCCTTAGCTGGAATGCCATATAATCCTTTGGATTTTTCTGAGTGTCATTAGGGAATGCATTCTTATTCTGGTTTTGCAAGATTGAGGCGGTGCCAGCTGTGTTTCCAAAGTTCTTCGAGGGGAAGCATTTATGTTAGATTGAAACATTTTTTGAGTTGGATTTAGAGCTTCCAACTTCGTGATTCTATTCATGGGTGTGAAAGCGGCTTTTCGTTATCCCCATGAGCTATGACATCTGCTCTCGAATGATTAGGTCATCTTAGGCCTTGATATTCATTTCTTTGATCTCCTTCTTTCTTCAACTAGCTCACTAGCTGGCTCTTTGTTGGAACTGTGGTGGATGATACCCTTCTTTGGAAGTGCCTTTTTGTCTTTGACCTTGTGATGCTCCTCCACCATATGAGAAGTTCTCATGGTTCCTCAGTGCTGGATTATAATGTGTGGGCAAGTTGAGATTTGGCTTGAAATGATAGTCTCTCTGTTCATTCAGGTAATTGGCCTCCTCAATTGCATAAGGATGTTCATCAACTGATCCCTTAGCACCTCTTCTTATCTTTTCTCTTTCATTTGCTCCAATTCATGGTAGTGTAGTCTTTTTCTCTGTTTATCCATCACATGCATTATAGCATCACTTTTTGCTTCCATAGCGATCATTTGTTGACTCGATGACTCCATCCCTTACTCGCTTCTTTGTAGCTCCTTGTAAATTCAAATGGAGCTTTCATGTTGCATTTGGCTAGGTCTGCTATCAAATCCTTTGCCTCCTCTGCACTTTTCCTCTTGAATGCCCCATAGTAAGAAGCATCTATGATACCCTTAGAAGTATCATTCAGAGAGTGATAGACAATATCCATTTCTGTCTTCATATCTATGCCATGCATCGGACTTCTCTTCAGCAGCCTTTTGTACCTTTCCCATGCAGTATACAAGCTTTCATCTTCCTCTTGTTGGAACACTATGATTTCCCTTCTTCTTTCTATTGTGAGGGATGGGGGAAAAAATCTGCCTAGGAATGCTTCCACCATTTCTTCCATGTATCAACTAAAGCCATGGTAATGATTCATACCATGTGGTTCTGCCTTGATATCTCTTAGGGAAAAGGGGAAGAGGTGCAACTTTATCACCTCTAGTCTCTGACAATTGGCTTAAGCTGTGTTTATAATCTAAGGGAATCTGCCAAAGAGATGTAAAATTAACGGATCTTGGGTGGATGGCCAGATAAAGTGATTCTGTGAAGACCATTGTGATGGCTTGTTTAAGCTGAAGTTGTTAACATCCTGTAGGTTGTTTGATCTAACTGATATTATGCTTGGATGACGAGGCCTCGAAAATCCTCCGTGTATCTTACATAGGAGGTCTTTACCTTTGCTTGTTTATTGTTCATTTGTCTCGTCCGATTCTTTCATTTCCATAGTTTCTTTTTGTTTCTGACTTTCCCTCGAATGCCAGATTGGTGCTCCCGAGTTCATTAGCATGATAGGGTTCGGATCAACGAAGAATTTATACCTAAATTGCTCCCTCTTTGCCGTGTAAGCTGCTATGATATAGAAGCTGCTCTAGGATCGAGCAGTAGGGATGGGTTTCATAGTACGAATGATTTCTGATAGGCTGAAATGGTGAATTTGTTTTGGATTTGGGTTTGGTAAAAAGCAGTTGGTTGTTTCACATAGGCTGAAACTAAAATAAGAAAAAAATGTAAAATGAACCCCTTGAAGCTGGCCGATGCATGGTTTAGGGTTTTATGGCAACCTCACAGTGTCGCAGGGTTTTCCTCGCGTTGGGGAGGATGATATATAGTCATTTCCCGAACCGGATCTTCATTTGCCTTTAAAACCTAAACCTTAATAATTTCCTTTTGATAGAAAGCATTTATTTAGCATTTATGGTTCCTACAGTGAAAATCTATCACCTTGACCCATCCTGCAATGATTCGTAAAGGCGCTAATGAATCTCAGTGGATGCAATAATAAATCACTTGAACCTTAAGATGTCAGTATTGATGATGAGGATACCATCTCCGGTGAAAATACTAACCCCTTAACCTAACTCCAGTGGCTCAAGTAGTGGAAACTAATGGATATCGATTAGTATCTAAAGGTTAAGAGAAGCCTGCCCAGACCTTAAAAGCTTGCCAAGTATTGGCAGAAAGTACATCAAAAGCTTTAAACACAGAGTTGCAAATTTGGGAACCAAAATGTCAAAACCTGTTTGCATGGCTTAGAGGCAAGGTTACTTTAAAACATTACTAGTGACCTCACTATTGGGAGGAGAATTAAATAAACTTACTGTTTGGGATGTCTTCAGGAGGTGTTTGGCTGAAGGGGAGAAGGAGAGAGCCCGAGGGAAGGGAGGCAGTGGCGCTGCGCATCTGCATTATTAAAAGTAAGTGACCACAAGGAATTTGTGGAAGACTTATATAAGTGGAGTGAAAAGGAAAACTTTAAGTGTATACATGTAAAAATGCAAAAACGAAACTAAAAGCTATTACAAGACAAAATAGGAAGAAAGCAAAAATTGTAACAAAAACAACAGCGTGAAATGTAGAGAATAAGAGTATGGGATGAGCAGTCTTTGCGAGGAACCAAATTTGCAATGCTCCATTTTTCTTCGCTTTTTGCTCTTCTTTCATGCAGGATCTTACTCTACTTGATGATGAGTTTGGCTCCGAATTCTTCGTGCTTGGACTCAGTAACTTCATTTTGGCATAATTAATTTCACTTAGCCTTATTGCACAAAATGCGATCGATAGAATAGTAAGGGATCTTAGTGGCCAAATGGTTAATTAGAATGATTAGGTACCTGAAGCACTGAAACCTATAATAAACAGGGTTTGAAATAATAGCACTTTTGGGCACTAATCACTGACTTCTGAGTGCTAGTCCCTTAGCAATGAAAGAAAGAAAGAAAGAGAGCATACAAAATGATAACAAAATGGTATTTCAAAAAGATTGAATGAGTAATGCCTAACCACTAATAAGAATCATGAAAGCCTTGTCAGAGTAACTATCTTGAGAGAATGAATGCCATCTGAGTGAGTATCAAAAGGTCTCGCTCTTGCTGAATCAACGAGAGACTTCCACAGAAACCTAAGTGTTTGTTTGATCGGATCTCAACAATAAGGCGCTAAAAATTTGCACTCTCCCCCGACGAGGCTATTGCCCGCGAGCTAGCATGCTAGCAGGCCAAATGAGCAGGGACCCACTTTTTATTCCCTGACTCTTTTTCTACGTTGTAAGGGTGCAATCTTAAGGGTTACCACTTCACGAGTCAGGTGTAGCGGATTAGCAAGCGACTCCCGACGGTGAAGGTTTAGGGCATCAGTCATGAGGATCTTTTTGTTGTTAACTCTTGAGTTTACTTGGACTCAGAATGATTTCGAAACTCCGGCACCTCCTGACTTGCTAAACTCCACCCATCCAGAGTGCTTCGCGAGCACTAAGTCGGTGGCTCGACCGGTAACCCAAGACACTTAGGGCTTTAAGACTTCGCCGTATACCCCTCGGGTAAGTCTTTCGGTTTTGAGCAGCCGTTGCAATTTTTCTTTTTCTTTTCTTTTCTTTTCTTTTCTCTTTCTCACTTCTTTTTATTTTGGAACACATTGGCCTCCTTTTCATGGGGTCATAACATTAAGGTGTCAATAAACTAGATTAGATTATTCTATAACAGGAGAGCTAGCTGGTTCGGTTATTAGAAAAACGTGTACTGATGTGTGATTATTAAAGTGGAAGAAAAAGTCAGAAAACAACAAGAGTTCAAGCGATCATCCACTCCAACTAGGCATGGAACCAATCTAACATCAATAGAATTGGACAAAGTTTCAATTTTCAAACCAGAAGGTTAAATGAAAACACAAAAAAAATGGTCTGATTTTGAACAAAATAAGTTGTATAGTATAACTTGACTTCCACTAAAGCTCCAGCGAAGCCAGCGAACATCACAAAATGGGGCTTGCTCAAAATATTAACAAAAACATAAATGCAAAAGCCACTTCCACCGCCAGCCAGCTCCTACCTCGACGAATGTCATTGTCCCCCAGGTAGGGCTCTGGGATTGAAAGTTAGGAAGAGTACCTCACAGTGAGGATGTGATCATTTTTTGGATGAAGACTTTTCAAAGGCTTTCATGAGCACTTTATTCACTCTGTTTTTTGAATACAGAATGAACTAGAGTTAGAAGAAGAAAGAGAAAAAGTGACTGAATTTAAAGGGCTGCATTTTAGAATTTTCACCTTCACAAAATTTCAAGGGTAATTCTTTTCTGGCTATTTTAGATTCTACACTCTCTAAGCTTTCACTTGGTACAAAAAGCGCCCTAAAGCAAGTTGGATGAGAAAGAAGGAGATTGCAATGAAACAAAATCCTTGAGAGGCAAAAGCAAGTGGGGAGTAAGCGAAATTTTTGTATTTTTAATATTTTTTTAAGAAAATAAAATAATTAATAAAGAATAAATAAAAATAAAACATTTTTTTTTATAAGAAAAATAAGAAATAGGCAAATTTTTTATAATAAATAAAATAAAATAAAATAAAACAAAACAGGCAACAAAAAACATTTTAATTTTTTTTTAATTTTGTTTAAAGAAACGATTTATAAAATAAAAAAAAAATTCTAACATTCATTTTTGTCTAACATCCAGGACAATAAAATTGCTGAATTTTCATAAGCGAAAATTCTATTCCATATAATAAGCGAGAATTTATATGATATAAGCCAGTGTCCTCTTGCTTTGATCTTGATCAGGCTTGAGGAATTTCACTCAAGCGCAAAAATTAATACAATAGAAATTAAGAAAAATTGCATAAAAGTGGCTCAAACTGAACAAAAGTCAACTTAAAAGTGGGGAAAATCTAGAGAAGAATTATAAGAAATCCAGTAGAATAAAATGAAATGAAATAAACAGAAAAATTCAAAAACTTACAAAGTGGGGAAATTTGTGCTCCCCAGGCCTACTTTCTGGAGGCCTTTGGAGAATTTCTTTGGAGCCGTGAGCTTAAATCACTGGGAGTTCGGGTGTCTGATAGAACTGACTTTTTGTTCCTCTGTGTGACAGAGCATATGTCTTTGATGTAATGTAGAGAGAGCTCCCAACGATGGCCCACTACGCACCACGATATTTTGTCTGGCTTGATGATGGATTTAGATGAGCTTTGGGGAGGCGAGTCTTTGCCGGGTTTTTGAGTTTCTTGCAGGTGTGGGCTGGAGTATGTACAGCGGCGGTGGGCTCATTTTGGGTTTTTGAGCGTGGCCTTGGGATTCAAATTCATGGGGATTGGTTGAAGGATGGGTTCTTGAGATAACCTGCGCCTTTTCCTCTACCTCCACTGCTTCCCCTGTTGGCAGAATTCCACCAGGAGCTGCTGGTTCTGCATCAATTCCTCTGATCGTTCGGCCACTCTCCCTCTAGGTTCTCTCCTCTCCTTGATGACCATGCTTTCGATAGTGAGCCTTGAAATAGAATCTTTTTTTGATGTTGTTTTTTCTCAGTGCTGAAGCACATATCTAATCTTTTGTTAAAGCTTTCCACATTATCAATTTTGATTCTAGGTGGCCAGAGTAATCATCATGCACTTCCACATGAAGTCACACCCACCGGTTGGCGTCAAGGTCTAGAATTGCTTGCTTTCAGGCGGGGAGATTGGGTTTATCAGTGGTTGAACTGTAATAGAGACATCTTGTGGATGTGGAGGAGGTGCATAAGTTGGGGTAACACTGTAGGAGGGTGTGTACTAAACCCATTGGTCTCTATATTCCCTCTTAGACCTACATGGGTTTGGTTTCCTCCCTCTCTGATTCTTTGCCCTTTGCGCCATGGAAGGTTCACCTGTAATCCTACGATGACATGTACGCCTGCAGGGTTTCTTTCCATTCAAATATTCCTTTATATTGTTCTCCCTCTTTTCCATTTGATCAGTCAATTTTCATAACACATCTTGGCTTGTTTGCCTTCATAATTTTTAATCCATTGTAACGTGTTCTCCTACAGCAAATAGGGCAGACACCAAACAAGAGAAAAAAAGGAAAACAGAGAGAAAAATTGACAAACTGCCAGGAAACTGGTAAACATAAATTAAAAGAAAATTCACCAGTGCTTGTGATGAGGATCACAAATGTTCCACTACTCATCAAATGTACTTAGGCACCATCCGTGGCGCCATTTTGATTCATGCGCAATGCCAAGGGTTCGGATCAACAAAATTTATACCTAAAATTACTCCCTCTACTTAGTGAGCAAAGCTCTTTGCCAGTATGGCGGCTCTAGGATCGAACACGAGGATGGGTTTTCTTCGAGTACCCGAATGATTTCTGATGAGCTCAAAAAATGGTGAATTTGTTTTGGATTTCAGGATTTGGTAAAAACAGGGGGGTTGGTTGTTCATAGGCTGAAACTAAAATAAGAAAAAAAAAAGTAAAATAGAACCCCTTGAGTGTCAGACCTTTGGTTTAGGGTTTTTAAGGCAACCACCATGTCCTCGAATTATTTTTCTCATGGTTGGGAGGATGACATATAGTAGCATTCGGCAGGATCTTCGTTTGGCTTTAAAAGCCCATAAACCACTAATAATTTTCCTTTTGATAGAAGCATTTATTTAGCATTTGTGGTTCCTACGAGTGAAAATCTATCGGCTTGACCCATCTACGATGATTCGTAAAGGAAACTAATGAATCTGATGGATTAATAATAGCTTATCACTTGAGCACAAAGAATACCAAGTATTGATCAATGAGGATGCCTCTACGGTGAAAATATAACCCTTAACCTACCTCCGGTGGCTCGTAAATGGCTAAACTAATGGATATCAGTGTATCTAAATTTAAGAATACAACTTTGAACCTAGAAAACTTGCCAAGTATTGGCCAAGAAAGTACATCAAAAGCTTTAAACCTAGAGTTGCAAATTTGGGAACCAAAATATCAAAACTTTCTTCACGTAGAAAAGCGAGAGGCAGAGGTTACCTTAAAGCGGGTGCTCAGTAGCCCTCCTCTTCAAGGAGGAAGGAGTCTAGCCAACCATCCTGCGAGTTGTCATCCTCGGAGGAGTGCTTGTGATCGAGAAAGGGGAAAGAGGAGAAAATGAGAGAAGAAAGGGAGGAAGCCGGCAGGCGAAACTCGAGTCAGTTTATTCACCCAGAAGTAAAAGTGATTGCAAGTTTGTGGGGGTGGGGAGGCTTATAGGTGCTTCGATTAATATGAAATTACCAAAAAAAGCTGAAACTAAGCTATTACAAGGACAAAATGGGAAGAAACGAAAAATTGTAAAGCAACAAAAGCGTGAAATCTGAATAGCAGGGTGAGGATGAGCAGTCTCTTTGGAGTTATGCTTGATGTTCATAAAGGAACCAAATTTCGCAATGCTCAATTTTTCTTCACGTTTTTCTCTTCTTTCCTTTTGGGATATGATACGCGATAGTTTGACTTCGAATTCTTCGTGCTTGGATGTTAAACCATTTTGGCATAATTAGCTCATAGCGCAAATTTTGCCACAAAATGCGATCGATAGAATAGTAGGGACAGCAATGTGCAAATCGGGTTAATTAGAATGATTAGTACACGGCCTCCAGCATAGCCAATGGGTTCAAAAATAACTTTTTTGGGCACTAATCACTTTCCGATCGATATCTGAAGCGAGATATAGGTTACAGCTTCATGCATTAATCAACCCACGAAATGGAACATATTAAGGTGGTGACAGTGGTATCCTGAAATCATATATCCTTTTAGTTCTCTAAAGATCAGTAGCTTATGCAGCCATTGTTGTCAAAACTATTTTTGAGTATTTCTTTTAATAAAATCAGAAAAATGTCCAAATTAGCATTTATCTCTTTTGTCATAATATTGATTTATTGAAATCCTTTCAATCCCCAGCAACGGCACCATAAAACTTGTTTGCCTTTTGTTATATAGACTAAACCTCTCAATTTAACACCTCTACAGGAGTCTTACAACTTTCCTGTGGCCATGTCAAATTGGATTGGAGTTTCTTTAAAATGAATAAAGCGGTTTAATGTTGCGGAATTATGAATAGGTTTTAATTAGCGACATGCGATGCCACGGTCATACAAGTAGTAAAAAAATGGATGTAAGTCCAGATATCATTCCCATAGAGATTAACTTGGATTATCAAAACCAACTACCCCAACTACTCAAGATCCATACTATCTGAACCTCAATGATAAAGTTTATCAACTAAAGATTAAAGGATAATTGTCTTAAAGATAACGTAAAGAACTTAGGACATTAAAAAATAAGTTAATGACTTATAGACACTATATTAAAGTTGGATTGAATGGAGTTCTCTATAAAATGACACTAATGTAAGGAAATGTGGCTTGTTCAGTTTCTAGTATAATCCGTTTAAAGAGCTCTATTCTAAATTTTGGTCTGGTTGTCGAAGATCATAATATTGCAGGGTTGGATTTCTCATTTTATTCGCGATTAGATATCCTGTTTCTCGAAGACGGGGTTTAATCCATTACTTGTATTGACATATTCTTTCTGAAGATCTGGGTATTTTCTTTCTCGATACTTCATACCATTTCTTGAGGCCTATGATTTCTTACTTCCCGACTCAAAATTTGTTGCAAGACACCAACTTAATTGAGGACTCATCCTTCATCTAATGGACACTTCCCTTCCCTTGTTAGATCTCGGCTAACACGAGTCCTGGAATTTTCAAGCAGTTAAGGTGATATCTCGATGAGTTTAAAGTGATAAATAATCCCTTCCCGGCCTTGATTATGAGTGAATTGGGTGTTATCAAGCGAACTCTCAAAGCTCGATAGTTCTTGATAATGGTCGGCATCTACACGATTAGGAGAATGTTCTGGCTCTCGAGAATGCGCCATCTGTGTCACTCGAAAGGGCCTCTTGGAAATCGAGAGTAGGATACAGGAAATCATGGATGGGTATTCAGAAGCTACTATTGGGAAAAATTTCATGAAAACACATCAATCAAATAAATCCTCCCGAAGTCAGTGCTTGCCCCAATTTGTGCGGGAAGCGCAATTAACAATAAATTCAAGTAGTGGAAGTTGTGTAGCCACGAAGAATTTGCATTACAAAATCTGTTGAGAGCGTTGATCCAATTATACCTTGTAGTTTACGATAAAAGTGAGAAAAGCAAATTCTAAGTATCACGAACTTCATTAACTCGAGGTAGTAATTTGTAAAGAAATTGAAATATTTCTTTAACCTTGACATTCTAATACATCGTTGGTTCGAGATCGAGAAAAGAAAAAATCTATTCTAAAATATCTGATGAGTTTTTCTTCTTCCCGGATTAAGGTTCCAAAAGAAAAGCGCTCTTTAAAAGCGTATGCCTTTATTTATAACTATCGAGAATTGGGCTGATTCGAGGCTTCGGTGGATTTCCTAAAATCAATGGCGGGAATTTCATTTGTTTTTAGTCGCGACTTCAAAAGCATGTGACGTAAAGTGCAGTTTGGTTTGTCGTTTATGTCGTATTGTGTGAGGGAAGCTGATTTGCAACCTTCTTTCTTGTTCTTGCGATTGTTGGCTATGACGATGTTTTCTATCGCGACTTGTTTCGCCGGTTGCGAGTTGATTGAGTGGTCGCGACATGGTGCGTGTCGCTGACTACGTTAGTTGTCGTGATGAAGTGCGGTTCGCGACCTCGTTCTTGTTTCGAATCGATTGTCGACCTGATTTGATATCACGACCACTTTTGCATTTGTGAGCGTCATTCGGGTTGTCTTGAGCCTTGAGAAGGTCGCTGACTGCTTAGCTGATACGCTTGTTTTCCTTATCTCGACTTGGAATTTGGAGTGGCGACACAATATTTTCTTTAATCAACGAAATTCTTGTCACGACCTCGGAGTGTTGTGGCGACCACTCCGCTTCTTCTGATGCACATCCTGACCTCGTCTCGATCCCACAGCCCGGTTCCTTGATTTTACATTTCGAGGTAGACTGTAGATTACCGCTCTGTTTTGGAATATATGTCGTGACCTCGATTTGATGTCGTGACCTCGATTTGATGTCGCGACCTCGATTTGATGTCGTGACATCAATTCCTGTTGCCAGTTATGTTGATCTTTGTTGAGCCGTATTTTTACCCTTGATAAATTCTATGTCTGACTTGATGATATCATCGCAACCTCATTTATGTTGTCAACCACTGATCCTTGGCCACAGCTCCCCTTCTTATGTTGCGACTTAAAATTGTTTGTCTTTTCATTGTCTTGTAGCGACATGGGATTTAGGTCACGACCTAATCATTTCTTTCCTTGCTGAAATTTATGTTGCGACCTTAAAAGTATGTCGCGACTTCAGTGCACGCCCCTCTACAGCTCGCAACCTCACTTCTTAGTCATGGCTGTTTTAACTTAAATCCTGACTCGTTCTTATTGTCCGACGATTCAAGTCGTGACATGATTCAAGTCTCCAACTTATCTTTGTCGTAACTTGAAATTACTGTGAAGACATTGCAAGTCCGTTGAACCTTACTTTTTGAGTGCAACATTGTTTTCTTGATTTGCGACCCGACAATCTTCTTTTAAATTGTCTTGACCTCCAAAAATTATGTGACATTATCTTCTTTGGAAGTCCCTCTTTGTCTTTAGTCTCAACAATTGTTCTTGTTCTGTTATCCTTTTTATTTGGCTTACTGCCATCGCCTAATGCGTGACTGCATTCTCTATCGCGACCTACTTTGGAGGCTCTTGATCTGTTTTCACTCATATTTTGGAATATTCATGGCACTAATATCACGCAAATATAAATTTGGTAAATAGCACATATATCTGCATAAAAATATGCAATTATATTGTAAGAAAAATCAGAAAAATTGACTAAAAATTCAATGAGTTTTTTACTCATCATTTATACAACCAGATGATCCATTTATGTTGCTAGAAGAAGAGTTCTCACACCACTACGAGTTGTTCGATGCACGCTGTCAAGAGACCACCCTTTCAAGGAAACAACTTGAAATTTGAAAGTAGTGACCTTACGGTCTTGGAACATTTTGTTCCGCAGTTGCCAAGTAGAGTCAGAGATATGCACCTAACTTGACTTCATGAAGTATGTGACAAGATCGAAACTCTGATGGGGGTTCTTGAAGAAACAGGCGAGATTGTTTCGGCTCTCGCTCAGGGGATAGAGCTAAACAACGGTTGACAAGTCAGCCAGTTCATTACTTCATGGAATGACTTAGTCACAAAAGTTCTTGTGAAGTTCTTCACACTTTGTGAAATTGCAAAGCTAGTCGCAGAGATCAATACTTTTAGGCTTGATTGGAGGGAAGAGAACTTGCATTTGAAGCATGGGAGAGATTCTATGAACTATTAAGGAGTGTCAGCGCCATGGGTTAACCGGATGGATCTGAGTCCAGCGCCTTATAGCGGTATGAGGATCGACGAGCAGTGATAGATACTCAGCCCGAAGTGGATTTGTGAAACCCAGAAATCTAAATTTTTTAAAAATGGTAAAATGGTAATTTTGAGTGAAATCGAGGAATTTTTCTAGATCTCGGATGATAAAACAAACTTCTGGTTGGAATCTTTTAGCGAAATCTAGGCACACACCATGTATCCAGATTTAAATAGAATTCGAGACCCGGTCGGAAGTTCCGCGTTTTTCGAGCATCGAGTGTCGTGTGCCAGTATAATGACTTATGAGAGACATGTGATTTGACCAGGCTACACGTATACCCATGTGACACATGTTGCATGATTGACAGGAAGGATAGAGATAAAAGGGTGTTGAATACACAAAGGTAATAATTATATCGAGATTTTCCAGATAATACTTTGCTCACATTTGTATAGAATATGTACTTTTAATTGTTTCGTGTTTTCCCGGACTTATACCTACAGGGTTTTGAGTTTGCCATGGTATTTACGAGGGTTTGTGTCAAAAAAGAAAATATGGATCATTGAGGATGATGGCCAGCAGCTTGGTAGTTTCGGGAAGTGCGACAATGCTAGGGAGCAAGTGCGGAGGCGTGGGTGGAATGCGGGTACCGGTGCACTAGTAGAATTCAGCGATTAATGACCTTTGTGCGGGATGAACAAACAGCCGTTTTCCCATCTGAACACTATTGGCCAATCGGTGTAGGTCACATGCTAGCTTTGTCTGGAGCGTGTCACCCAGGCATGTATAGATTTGCGAGGGTGAGCGGAATAAGATTTCTAATGCAGTACGATGTCCTTCAGCCATCGGCTCAAGATCCTGATGGAAAAGGGTATAAAGCCAAGGAAGGTGGAAAGCGGAGTTTTGATTCTGAGGGTTTGGTTTTTCATAAAGAGTGTTCTTTATCATAGTTTAGGCTGAGTTTATAGAGTAGGGTTAAAGACTTCACTTTTATGATTTTGGTTTCCAGGACTACTTGTAACCTTCCGGTTAAGATCACTCGGCTAGTTTCTCCTTGGTATTTCGTATTTTTGATTCTTTTTGGTTTGCAATTGAAGTTTTGACTTTCTCGAGTTCCTTTTATAAATAATTTCTCATCAATTATGACTTGTTTTATAATCCCAGTGAAGTTCTAATCTCTTATCTTTGGGGTTAGCGGGGAAACTCACCCGATCAAGGTAATAACCTCGATTCCTCTTTTATACTTCAATGGGATTAATGCTGATGTTAAGCTTACTTGTGAAACTTTATAAAACCTTAGTTGGGTATCCTCTTGACAACGTGTGAGAGCAGGGAGATCCTCGGTACACGTTAGTATGATTACAAATGCAAGCTAGGTACAGACCAATTATTGAACAAGTGTTTAACATCCCTCGATAAGATTTTCTTCATTCTAAAGGCGTTTAAAGCAAAGATCTTTTAAATCGAGAAAGATATTCATCGATAGCTCTTAGATGAGATTGTAAACTAAGAATTAGAATTACTTGATCAATAATTAGTGGAAACCTAAGAACCCCATATTAGTACTTCTTGTTTTAAAATAGTCTATTTAATTAATTACTCGATCAGCTTGACCACAACCCCATAATTTCCTTTGAAGCACCTTTTGGAGAATAGCTCTAGGATCAGTAAAAGACCACTTCTGTGGAGATGGCAGGCGCACGACCATGAAAGTCTGACTTTCCACCCGCAGACGAATGGTCGGTCGGAGAGTACCATATGGTGTTAGAGGACATGCTAAGAGCATCAAATCTGGATCATAAAGGGTAATAGTTGGGAAGAGCATTTTCCCTTGAGATTCGCCTACAGCAGCCGGTTATTAAGCGAGTATGATGGAACCATGGGGCATTGTATGGAGGCGTACGGATCAGAAGTATGTTGGACGAGTGGGAGAGAGATCCGTCAGCGGTCACGATCGATTAAGAGACACCTCAGGAAGGTGAGCTTGATACGGCTCGGCGTCTTCTCACGACCAGTGCGGAGAAGAGCTATCTTTGATGTCGGCGTCGATCCTTAGAGTTCGGGTTGGAATCCGCGTCTTCTTGAAGGTGATGCCTAAGAGGAGTGGTCGGGTTAAACAATGTGACTATCATGAGGTTCATTGGACCCTTGAGATACTTGAGAGGTAGGCCTTTGTGGCGTAGGTTGGCTTCAGATCCCGGCATGTCGGTGTCCATGTGAGGTATTGCGTCTCCATGCTCGGAGGTACACTCGGTCGAGCTCATGTAGTGGATTGGGGAGAGATTGGGGTTGACACGGATGGGACCTTTGAGGAGGGACGATGTGCATTATGGATAGCCGGATCGGGTTGCGGCCTTGGGCGAAGTGAGGCTAGTGAGGTGCTATGGCGGCCGTGGAGTGGAGAAGTCAGCGTGGGAGCGCAAGGACACGTGCGGGCCACTATCCCTTCTTGTTTAGGGATAAAGTGCGGTTTAGTCGTTTAATAGCAAATGAATAAGCTTACATGCATGGTATAGTGCACGTTGCATATGCATGTGATTCGTTGTGATTGTCCAGAATTTCGGGACCAGAAATTCTTTTTAGAAGGAGAATGTAAGCAAGGAAAATTATAATTTTAAAAAAGGAAGTAAAATAGTAATTCGGTCAAAATCGAAAATTTTCTAGATCTCGGATGATGAAGCGGACTTCACCCAGGTGGAATCATCTCGTAATCTAGCTACCACGTCGAATTTCGTCGGATTCCGAGACAGTCGAGATTTCACGTTTTTGAGCAGGGTGTCGGATGTCGTATGGTTTGTGAAAGACATGTGATGTGAAAAAGTCGATCTTCGTATGCATGTGACCAGTATTTGCATGATTAGTGAGGTGATGGAGATGAATGGCTTAGATTAAGCCATGTGTCAAAAATCAAAATTAAGGGACAAGGATGGAATTTTGAAAAGTTTAAATGAATAGGACAAAAAGAAATAGTCTTCATCTTCTCCAAATGGAGAAAAAACGTGCAGTGAGGGTGAGATTCAGATTTTAGAGAGAGAAAGTGTGACTTCTCTCTAGATTTCCCGGCTATCGGACCTTCGGTTCTCGTGAGTAAACCCAAAAGTTGTTCTGGCGAGGCTACGCGTGGGCGCAGATTTTGTAGAGTTCAGCAACTCAAGAGGTGAGGATCTTTTCCTACTTAGTTTATTCTTTAATTAAGAGCCATTTTAATGGATAGAGAGGATTTGTTGAGGCCTGAATGTGTTATCGATCTCAAAAATCTTTGTGAGCCAGGAGTGGAGAAAATCCACATTGTGGCGAGTGAGCGGTCTGAGCCACTAGGTTTCAGCATTCACATGATTGTTATTAATGATTTTTGTGGTGTTGGGTGATTAATGATTTCTTGGATTATTATTAGCATGTGAGCTAATTTTGGTGTTATTGATTGTGAATTGAATAACATGAATTATTTGGTGAATTTTGTTAATATATACATATAAAATATATTAGCATGAATATTTTAGGAATTACACCAATGCATTCCCATATGCAAGGTACCTAGATGGTAGGTGTGGAGTCCATGACATGAAAGAATTGAATGAAAGCGGTTGTGAAAGAATTTGAGGAAGATTTTGGAAGAATTGCCTTGAAAGAGTGGTCAACCAGTTCATCTCGAGAGGCGGACGATGACGTTCGGAAAATTATCTAGCAATTCACCTCGTAGGGTAGTCGATATAATTACAGAAACTTCGGTAGTGTGTTTCAGAACAAAAGCTTTGTTTTGGCGTATTTTGCTCGCATTTGGCTTAGGCATGTGTGAGGAAGTCGATGGAGACACAAAGGGAACATGGGATTGAGCATATAGACATTCAAAGTAGGATCATGTATTTTTCTTGAGTGTGATTGTTTGCCATGACATGTGCATAGGTGGGGAAGTAACCCATGTAGAAGTGCTCGGCTGATGAGAACACACTCGCTGTCGAGGATCATTGGCTAAGTACAGGGGAGTGTACAGGAGGACGGCGCTCACTAGAGGTCGCGTTTTAGAAGAAAGTCAAATTGTGGCTTTGGTATTCATTTTGTATAACATGTATTAAAACTCTAACTTTTGATATATGTTGGTTAAGAGTAATGTAATAACTCTTGAACTATTGTTATATAGTTGATGTATTTTTTATGAGTATTGATGTATGGGCCCAAGTGTCCATTTTACTCATCATATAAGGTCTCATCATGCATGAGACAGGTATTCACAGTTGTGGGTTGTCGCGAGACACCCGAGATCGGGCGTCACCCGATTTTAGGCGTAGTATGTGATGATTCATGATTGCTAATCGAGGATCCACATTTGACCTTCAAAATCTTTTAGAGAAAACATAGTATAAGTCGAGAGAGGACAGTGTGTTGTTAGACACTTTCGGGAGTGCATGTTGGATAGGTAAGGGGGACAAAGTGAGTCACCTCACGGGTGAATCGATTCTCAAGGGTGCGCACCCGCACACATATGATCTCCGGGGTATGCACCTGGGCTCAGAGACCCGGAGCGAGCTAAGGTTCGACCAAACCTTGGGGTTTCTAAACACAGTGATGGGACACCTTAGAAAAGAGGATTACTTATTGAGCCTTAAAAATAAAAAATAAATAAGAAAGTATAAGGAATAGAATAAGTGGGAGCTTAGTGAATCCAGGGCACGATCAGGGAGGCTTTCAAAGCCCTAATGCCACTGAGCAATGGCTAGGAGCCATTATTCAGCAGTTACATGGGACGGAGGATGGGGTTTTCCTGTAAAACATGTAATACCGTAATTTTAGCGTGCTTTAAGTGGGTTATTTAATTTATTTTCTAATTATCTATATATATTTTATTGATACTAAGAGTATTATTTTGGGCATATATATAGTAGTTTGACCCTACAAATTATTTAAATAATTAGTTTGATTAAATTAAATGTTAAAGTATAGGAAATATCTTAGTATATGTAAATCTATCCCTAATTTAGCTTAATTTTTGATTAAGCCCTAATAAAAAATAAAATAAAATAAAAATAAATATAAAATATTTGGGGACTTTAGGGCTTTGACTTTTGAAGGGGAAAGAGACCAGGTGTAGAGGCCCCCCCTCTCTCTCATCACGCCATATTCTCTTGCTTTTTCTTAACCTTGCTTTTTTTTTTTTTTTTACTCTCTTCTTAACTTCTCTGTGGCTGTCGCTTCAGGTCGAATGCTGCAGGCCCGCGGTCAGCGCATACCACCACCTCTTCTCGGCAGCAGGCAAGCTTCCTCGACCGCGCGGTAGCGGGTTCCTTCCTCTCTCTCGCGGTGGCGGCGTGCCTCACTCGCGCCTTAGGTGGAGCTGCTCTCTAGAGCGACCCTTTTGGGCGTGTTTTACGGCAAACGAGAGGCCCCGTTTCGAGCTCGGGACCCAAAACCTTGGGGGAGGTATGGTCGCCATTTCGAGCTTTAAATCGTAGTGATTTTTTGAGATAAACAGAAGAAAATTACATTTTTATGCGTTTTGAGTTGTTTTAAGCGTCCCAAATTATGCAAAATTGTTTTGGACTCCCTGTGTCCAGATCTACGGCAATTCCCTCGGTTAATTTAAGCGGATTGAATTTTAAAGCGCAGATGTTGTGTGGGACCACTCGAGAAGCGTCATAGAGACGGAGAGCGTCGAAGATCTCGGGTCCCGAAGTGATTAGGCCGGTCGCGATCGGTTTCGCATTCGAGGCTTCGGTAGAGTCTATGCCCTAGCGTGCGAGCCACTGGTGTATAGTTGTTGATAAACCATTATTTTAATTGTTCGTAAGGTTATTTTAATATTAAGAAAATGCCTTGTTATGATTTTAATTGCTCATGTTTTGTGTTTTGAAAGGATGTAACTTAAAAATATATACGCCGATGCGATGTTGTGTTTAATCTTATCATGTAAAGTAGAGCGCGTCGATTTTGATTAAACGTATTTAATTATATCAGGAGTTATCCATGTATAAATATAATGATTGCTCCAGAAGCTATAAATTGTATCAATTGTATTTATCGCGAATTATTGACCTTTGTGTTGCTTGGATTACGTCGGCGGGTGGATTTATGCGTAGTTGTGGCCGGCTCGGCATTGGATAGAATGGGGGAAATTAAATATTTCTATCGGATTACGAGACTATTTTACGGGAGTTAAGTCCGATTTTTAGGGGAGGATTCTGCCAGAGATTTTTCGGTGAGACATAAATCTGATTCTATATCGGTTTAGTACGTGAGTTTTTTGGTCGAGTCTAGGTATATTTAAATCTTAAATCTTATTTATCAATAACGTCTTTTCCATTTTAGATTGTCAGAAGCGACTCACTTGGGTTCTTGACTGTGAGACGCGGGGCACGGTCCCGAGATCGAAGCGTACCGATGAGTTGATATCATATAATTCCTGACATCATATGCATGCATGGCATAGCATTTATGGCATTAGGCTACACCCATCATCATCGACATGATTATTATCATTGGAATTGTATTTACTATGGTAACTAAATCATTTAGTTCGTTATGAAATATATCTGCATATGAGACTGTTATGATGATGGATGTGAGTGTGTATTGTTGGGTGCGATATTGTTGTGCATTGTATGTGAAATGTTTGTAATGGGAACTATAAGCGGGACATACCACCTAGTGATTTGTAGGGGCAGCGTGCATCAGAGTATAATCGGACTATGATCTGGTTATGTTTATGTATACGAGTTCCACTGGTTGAGCGTTTCTCGGGGGATCTGGGAGTAAGGTCCACGGTTGAGCGTTACTCTCGGGCGCCGGCTATGGATTATGGTAGGATAGTTCTAAGGTTAGGACCACTGGTGGGCATTTCTCTCGGGCGCCGGCTATAGTTTGTTGGTTTAAGTGTCGGCGGAGTTAAGGACCACGGTCGAGCATTTCTCTCGGGCGCCGATCCGTTGGATTTGAGGCAGTATGGCTTATAGTATTGGAGTATAGGGTCTGCTAGGTTCCGATTTTTGTGATGACTATGTGATGATATGAAATTTAATGTGTGTGCGTACATACTTATGTGAGTGCATTATTATCTTTGTAATTCTATATGTATCTCGTATCTGTGGTTGGCTTGGATGTGGTATAAGATTATATGATGTTAACTCACTCGAGGCGAAAGCCGATCTCATTTATTTCCAGTCACCCCATTAGCCCTCCTGCTCAGGATCTTTGGCTGGCGTGCATATCTTCCGGCAGGATACATGTATTATTATTATTGACTCCTGTATATTTCATCTAGGTGTGTCACTTGCCGGTATTTGGATATTAATATGTTTTATGTCATTTCGTATTCTATTACTTGTGTATCTTGTCGGAGTATGTGGGATCGGGATTTCATCTCTCTTTGATATTTAAGTAAAGTTGAGCGGATATATATATAGAGTTATGTGATGATATTTATGTCGGTGTTGTATGATAAGTGGTATGAGTGTTCGATTAGGCTTACTACGGGTTTCGGTGGCTTTATGCCTTCGTTTCCACCCAGTCTTGTCCTGACCCCAGTTGGGTCGTGTGAAGTTGGCGTATCGAGCTTGATAAGGTTCATTTCTATGGCACAGAGTCTATGTTTCAGTGCTGCGGGAGTTAGGACCGGATTCGTCTTGTCACCATTGCATTTAGTTTACGCGATAGTTGGGGCGTGCGGTATCATCTGATAGTCTTGTGTTTGCTGCTTGGTATGACGGAGGTCGAGGGTGAATGCGCGGCCGAGAGCTGCTTGGGGCCGGCCGCCGATTCTATGATGAGGCCCGGGAGGCCCGAGATGGGAGTATCCACCCGGCCGTCCACGGTTTTTTCTGGAGAGGGGCGAAGGGACGAGGCCAGGCCAGTGCGTGACTAGACAGATGCAGGGCGATGAGCCACGGGCCAGAGCCACGAGGTTAATATGCCACGGGGCACGATTTGGTACGTGGTCTCTGTGTCGACCACTATGGAGGCATTTTTGGCGAGGTATGGCCAAAGTGCGGGCGACTCTCCAGTGACTTAACCTGAACATCGGTAGCGTATTTTGCCAACGGTTCTCAGCGGGGGACTAGGATTTGACCCGGATCACATTCCTTTGTTCCGATTACACGAACAATGAGGTTGTATTTGATGGGTATCTGGTGACCCGGTGGATTTTGGGACGAAGTGGAGAGGCATTGATCGAGAGCATCACGATAGACGGACGATTGAGATGGCGGGTTTCTCCCTTAAGGAAACGCATTGCAGTGGTACAAAGGATTACATCAAGCCGTTTCTTGAGAAATTTATGACATGGGCTCAGGTTCGAGGAGGGTGAAGATAACTACATTTCATTTGCCATGAACAAAATCTGAAGACAGTTTAGTATTTGAGAGATGATATATGCAGCGTAGTGGGTCGCTGCGAGGTTCATGTATCTTAGTAAATTTACTCGGAATTAGTGGCGTGAGCTATGAGACGAAATAAGTACATTAGGGCTTGGACCTGCGTTCATATCCCTTAGTACGGTCGAGGAAGTGTAGCTTCTTGAGTCGCGGTTAAGCGAGACGGATGGAAGCCCGACCTTCGCCTTCATGGTATCTTAGTGGATGGTGCTAAGAAGAAGACCCGCCTGGAGGGCAAACTAGTACCGCTGCGGCGCCGAGTATTATGGTGAGTACGGGGTACGCCCGGTGAGTACAGTCGCGAGACCAGAGGCGGAGTTTAGACGAGGAGTCTAAAAGGGTAAAACGCCCAGCCCGAGAGGGTTATAGGAGCTTCGGGATTGGACGAGGGGTTTAGGCCCGGTGGAAATTTATAGTTCGAGGGGGCCGAGTTCGAGCTCGAGTGCAGGATTAAGCGCAGGTATGTGCCCACATTGTGGGCGGATCATCGGGGCCCTTGTATGGTGGCTGAATGGGCTTGTTTTAGGTGTGGAGAGTTGGGCCGCCCATGGCGAATCGTATCTTTAGATTTCTAGCCGGCGACCGCACCCCGCCGAGGGTTGGATTTAGTGTTGCCCGCCCGAGTTCATTGGACGGCTCCTAGTCGCTTCTCGGGCGGGTGCGCGGTATGTAGTGGCCGAGCGGGGCGTGGATATGGAGGTAGAGCTCAGGGAGCGGATTGGTGGTAGGGGCCGGGGTCGGGCGAGCTCCTACCGATCCCCAGTCGTGGTCGAGCCCGAGTTTTACGCTCATCTCGGGGCGCCCGGGCGTGAAATCGCTGACCAATATCGAGGTGCACTATTCCGGTCTGGTATACGACTAGGGTGTTATTAGATCAGAGATTGCCACACACACTCCTTTGTGTCTCTAGTTTTGCATTGTTGAAGGAAGCGGTGTTGACCAGCGGACTTGAAGACTTTCAGTTATGAGTCACTACCCGCTACAGTGATGCATGGCGGGATATTTACTGTGGGTGTCCGATTCTGTAGTAGGTAGAGACCTCTGAGGCGGATCGGTTGTTGGATGTAATTGATTCGAGGTTATTTTAGGTATGGATTGGTTGGCGTTAGCTAAGCACCTGAGTTCTTGAGAGAAACAAGTGATTTTCAGGAGTTCGGAGAGTTCGAGTTTGGGTTTCGTGGTGGCGGATACCGACCCCTTCTATTCAATTTCGACCATTATTCTGGGCGGATGTTACGCCGGGAGTGCAGGGTTCTATCTGGCTCTTGTAAGGGACAATGATAGATAGAGGAGTAGAGTTGATGATGTCCCTATCGCTTGTGAATTTCTGTGTTTTCGAGAGTTGCGGGGTTGCCACGTGGGGAGATAGAATTTTGCATTGATGTTGTCGCAAGACACGACTTCTATCTCGCGCATATGGGATGGCACGCAACGGAGTTGAAAGGTTGAAGGAGCGATTCACGAGTTTGTTAGACAAGGGGTTTTGTCGGGCCAGTGCCTACGGAATTTATCTGTCATTTATTTTGTAAGAAGAAAGATGGTTCCACTAAATTTTATGTATAGATTACAGGCAAATTTGAATAAGGTGACCGTTCGCGATAAATATCACTCCACGAATAGATGACTTGTTTGATCGGCAGGTGCATCATGTTTTCTAAGATTGATCTGATTAGGATATCACCCGGTGAGAATAAAACATGAGGATATTCGCGACGTCGGGGCCAGTGCGGCCATTATGAGTTCCTAGTAATGTCTTTTGGACTCACTAATGCGCCGGCAGCCTTTATGGATTTGATGAACAGAGTGTTCAAACCCTTCCTGGATCGCTTTGTAATTGTGTTCATTGATGACATCTTAGTATATTCTCGGAGTGAGGAGGAACATGTAGAGCATTTAAGGATAGTATTACAGACCTTGAGGGAGCAGCAATTATATGCCAAATTCTCCAAGTGTGAATTTTGGCTGGAAAGTATAGCCTTCTTGGGACATGTAGTATCGAGGGAAGGCATTGAGTGGATCGAGGGTGAAACTGAGTATTAAGTTGGCGGGGGCAATCAGGTGGCCCGGGGGTTGAGTTTCTGCTGGTTGCGGGTTATTATCGGCCGTTTCGGTGCGGGATTTTCGAGGATCGCGCCCCCTTGAAGCCGCCTGAGTTAACGAAGAATGTGAAGTTTAGTGGAATGGGGGGGCTGGCGTGAGCGGTTTGAAAGTATAGAAGGTTCTGTTGTTATACAAACTTCAGTCGTTGGCGTACCATGTATGAGTTATCACGATCATTGACGACCTGAAGTGGGTTAGGGTGTGTATTGATCTGACCTGATGGGTGAATGCTTGTAGCTGTGGTGAAGAGGCGAAACAGAATTGGCTCGTGACTTGGAGATGGCGGCGGTGATCTTTGCATTGAAGATACGGAGACGTACGTATGGTGAGACATGTGGATTTTCACGGATCCGCAAGAGTTTAAAATATATTTTTCAGCGGAGGAACTAAATTTGGAGGCAGAGAAGATATTTGGGATTTGTAGGACTATGATTATGCGATTCAATATCACGAACGAAATTGTAATGTAGTAGCCAGATGCTTTGGTAGAAATCATCGGGGCCGGTCTGCTTCCCACATTAGTGCGGAAGCGACGGTCGCTAAGGTTGTATGAATTGTATGATCATAGTTTACAACTAGGCGTTGATGCAGGCACCACCTTGTTGAAGTCAAGTGATCGTGGACGTTAAAAAAGCGACTGGTCACGGAGACACAGTTGATGAAGATTGGGGATATGAGGTTCGGCGAGGGTCGACGAATGATTTTATGATTGGGGATGATGGCGCGTTGAGATTGGGTACTAGTTGTGCGTCCTAGATGTCAGTGAACTCCGAGCGAAGTTATGAAAGGGCCCATCATACGACACATTAAATATGGGATCCACTAAGATGTATGTGATCTTAAAAGGTACTTTATTAGTGGAATGGTATGAAGAAGGATGTAGCGGAGTTTGTATCAGTGTCACGACTTACCCAGGTCAAACTTGAGCATCGAAGCCGTGCCGGGTTGTTGCAGCCACTCCATTCGGTGAAATGGGAGAATATTACCATGGACTTTGTAGTGGGTTACCTGAACTTGACGGGAGTATGATTCCATTTGGGTGATAGTCGATCGAATGACTAAGTGGCCACACTTCTTACCGTGAAGAGCCTGAGCTTTTCGTAGTGGTATGCGGGTGTATATTGGGAGGATTGTGCCTTCATGGGATCCCGGTTTCGATTGTGTCGACCAGAGGGCCCGGTTCGCTTCTAGGTTTTGAGGCGGAAGCTTCAGGGGGAGCTTGGTACTCGATTGGACTTTAGCACAGCTTTTCACCCTCAGACGGATGGACAGTCCGAGAGGACTATTCAGACGTTGGAGGACATGTTAAGGATGTGCGTGATGGATTTTGGAGGCCAATGGGATTGGCATTTACCTTTGGTGGAGTTCGCGTACAACAGCGGTTATCATGCCAGTATCGGTATGAGCGCGCTTCGAGGCATTGTATGCGGGAAATGTAGATGTGGAGTTTCTTTGGGAAAGAAGTTGGTGATGAAAGGAGTTAGCGAGTCTGAATTGAGGTCGAAATCACTTGAAGATTCACATCATTCGAGATCGATTTGAGGACCGCTTCGGTAGAGCCAGGAGAAGAGCTATGCGAGACCCAGAGGAAACATGCCAGGAGTTTGGTGTAGGTAGAGTATGTATTTACAGAGGTTTCGTCACGGCGTGAGATTTAGTAAAAAGGGGGAAGTTGGCACCTCGCTACGTGGGACCATTTAGTTGTGGATAGAGTTGGGGATGCTGGCTTGCAGGCCCCGGAATTGCCACACAATTTTCGCCAATGTTCATCGGTCTTTCCATATATCTATCTTTGAGGAAATATGTGTCAGATCCTTCCATGTGCTCTGAGGCTCGAGTAGAGACCGGAGGTTGTCGTATGAGGAGAAACACAGCTATTAGCGGATACTTCGGGTTCGTCAACTCCGTCGAGTCATTCAGATGGTCAAAGTCTTATATAAGCGGAATAATTCATTGAAGAATGCGGCATTAGAATCAGAAGCGGGGGAGATGCGGCGTTCATACCCATACTTGTTCGATGTGAGGTATGTTCTTGTTCTTAAATTCGGGAATGAATTTTCTTAAGGGGGAGAGAATGTAATACCCGTAATTTTTAGCGTGCTTTAAGTGGGTTATTTAATTTATTTTTCTAATTATCTATATATATTTTATTGATACTAGAGTATTATTTTGGGCATATATATAGTAGTTTGACCCTACAAATTATTTAAATAATTAGTTTGATTAAATTAAATGTTAAAAAAGTATAGGAAATATCTTGAAGTATATGTAAATCTATCCCTAATTTAGCTTAATTTTTGATTAAGCCCTAATAAAAAAATAAAATAAAAATAAATATAAAATATTTGGGGACTTTAGGGCTTTGACTTTTGAAGGGGAAAGAGACCAAATTGTGGCCCCCTCTCTCTCCTCACGCCTTCCTCTTCCTCTTCTTCTTTTTCTTCTTCTTCTTTTTTTTTTTTTTTCTCTCTTCTTCTTCTCTGTATTTCTTTTTCTAAAATTCAAGACCACCAAGAGCCGCAAGTACGTAGCCACCTTCTCTTCGGCAAATGACTTCCTCGACTGGCGGCCGTGGTTCCCTTCCTGCCTCTCGGTGGCGCGTCACTCCTCTGCGCCTTAGGTGTTTGCCTCTCCTAGAAACTGACCCTTTTGTCGTGTTTACGGCGAACAAAGGCCATTTTAAATTTCAGGACCCCAAAACCTTAGGAGATGTGGTCGCCATTTGATTTGTCGTATTAGTGATTTTTTTAGAGATAAACTTAAGAAGAAAGTGCGACATGCGTTTTGAGTTGTTTTTAAAGCGTCTAAAATTATGCAAAAATTGTTTTGGACTCCCCTAATCCGTCTCACGGCTTAGGTACCCTCGGATTTAATTTAAAATGAGAGTTGAATTTTAGGCCCTTGGAGTCGTGTGGACCTCCGGGAAAGCGTCTGGGACCAGAGCATTAAAGTCTCCGTTCCGTGATTCGACGGTCTGTCGGTTTTTCGCATTCGAGCGGTAAAAGAATCTATACCACCAAAAGCGGCGTGCGGAAACCCAATTGTATAATTGTTCGATATTCGTATTTTAATTGTTCGTAAAGGTTATTTTAATGTGAAAATGCCTTGTTATCGTTTAATTGCTCATGTTTGTGTTTTGAAAGGATGTAACTTAAAAATATATCTGCCGATCACGATGTTGTGTTTAATCTTATCCTATGTAAGTAGAAATAGCGTCAATTTTGATTAAACGTATTTAATTATATAGGAGTTATCCATGTATAAATATAATGAATTATCCAGAAGCTATAAATTGTATCAATTCGCATTTATCGCGAATTATTGAGCTTTGTGTTGGATTAGAGTCAGGATTTATCTGTAGTTGTGGTCTACTTCTAAGATCGATAAATCGGGGAAATTAGGAAATGTATTTCATCATTCTGACTCCATTTTTATGCGAGTTAAGTCCAGTTTTTAGGAGGTTCACTTAATTCTTAAGAGAACATAAGTACGCCTTTATGTCTTAGTCTCCAGGAGTTTTGGTCTAGTCTAGAGTATATTTAAATCTTAATCTTATTTATCAATAATGTCTTTTCCATTTTTTATCAATCACAGCCTCCGCTTTGTAGACAAAATGCCACAGGCGTAGACACATTCTCGAGATCCGACATACTCGTGAGTTGATATCATATACTTCATTTACACATCATATGCATGCATGGCATAGCATTTATGGCATTAGATACACTCATCATCATCGACATGATTATTATTATCATTGGAATTACTTACTATGGTAACTAAATCATTTAGTTCGTTATGAAATATATCTCGCATATGAGAATCAGAGATGATGGATGTGAGTGTGTATCATTGGTGCGATATTGTCATGCATTGTATGTGAAATGTTTGTAATGGGAACATATATATATACCACCTGAGGGTTACATCAGACCACAAGTATGCACTCAGAATAATCATTCGCGATACAGATTATGTTTATGTATACGAAGTTCCCTGGTCGAATGCTTTCCTCGTGGATGCCTGAGGCAACCTCAAGCCGAAGCAAGCACTCCTGGGCGCCACGTATGGATTATGGTAGATAGTCACTGAGTTATGACCTGGCCGAGCATTTCTCGGCGCCAGCTATAGTTTGTTGGTTTAAGTGTCAACTGGAGTTAAGGACCCTGGTCGAGCATTTCTCTCGTGGCGCCGGCCACATCGGATTTCCGAGAGAACCTAATGGCTTATGCATTGGAGATAGTGGTCCCGCAGTTCTCGATTTTTGTGATGACTATGTGATGATAAGAAATTTAATGTGTGTGCATGCATACTTATGTGAGTGTATTATTATAATTGTAATTCATATGTATGTGCGTATCCTATCAAGGTGGATGTGGTATGATTATATGATGTTAATCTCCACTCGAGATCGACGGGCCTCAATTTATTTTTCGTGTACTATTACCTCCCCGTCAGATTCACCGTCATTGTACTCATATCTTCACAATGATACATGTATTATTATTATCGACTTCAGATATTTCATCTAGTGTCACCACAAAGATTTGATATTAATATGTTTTGCACTCACCGTATTCATTACTGCGGTATACCGGCCTAGTATGACCTAGATTTCACTTCTTCGACATTTAAGTCGAGCAGAGCATATATATATAGGATTAGTAAGACAGATATTTATGTCGTGCATTCAGATGATAAGTGGAAAATATAATTAATTAGCTAACACGGTTCTCAAGTGGCTTTATGCCTTCCCATTCCTGCCTACCACGCCCCCGTGGTCGTGACAAACCTTAAGGCCCTAGAAAGAATGAGGTTCAAGGTGAAGTTCGAGGTAATCAATGCCCAAGGTTCTAACTCGATAGAGTCACTCAACGAATCCTCGCATATGAAGACTCAACATAAACTTACGAGCACTATGATTTCTTCAGCGAGTAGGTAGGTTAGTTGAATAAAAAGGGTGAGTTCTTATCCTTCCGTAGTTACTCTCCCAAATAAAAATAATTCAAGTTCGGCATTTCCAATCCCAGTTATATGCTAGAGATCATTTATCAAATGCACATAGACTGCTTGAGAAAGGCTATTGAAAACTTAGAAGGTTGAGTCACTTGTCAACCAAATCATGTTCGCTGAATTCTTTCGAAAGTCGAACAACCTCATGGATCCTCTTAAATTTGTAAAAAAGGGCAAGGTTTGTGAGTCAGTCCATTTTGATCCTTCTTTTTGGCAACATGTGCATCGTACAACTGTCGCTGAAGTTTTAGTAGCAGGTTAGTTTCCTTGCGTCCGGGTTTAGAGTCCGCCGCTTGGGGACAAGCAAGAAGCTAAGGTCAGTGTGATGAGTGTCTAAAACGCTCATGTCTTACCCGCCGCCCCACACGCAACTAATTTTATATCTTAATAAGGGCATTATCAGCCCGACATCCGATTCGATCTTGTGTGCATCGGCGTGGTCAGTGGTTTTCAAAGAATTTTTGGAACTACAAAGAAGCTAATAGGCAAGAACGTCAGCATCATAGCTCCACATCACCATCGCCTGGTCGCGGATGTCGCAATGTCGCAACGCCTAGCCAATAAGAAAAAGTCAGCAAGAATCTAACGCTACAACGCTACTACACTGGCCACAATAAGAAAAAGTCAGCGGTTTACCCAACGCAACGCCGCGACGCTCCCGCACTTCGTCGTAATTATAAAATGCATGAGACTTAATTTCAGGGTTTTTATCAAGAACGCACGACCTAGTGCGGGAAACAAAAGAAGAACTCCGAGAGATCAAAAAAGACTCTCATGACTTCAAACTAATTCATGATTTATAGAACCATGCCTGTATTAAATTCCGATATGCTCAAGAATTATTTCTAGGGTTTTGTTGAACCTTGTTTCAGTTGTATGGATTAAGGCTTAAATCTTATATTATTCAGTTTATTCATGATTTATATCGATTGTTCTACTTCTATGGTTTATTTTCATGGTAATGTCTAGCTAACATCAAAATGAGATCTTCATTGGTATCCGAGATCAAGAGATAAGGACTAAGGAGAGTAGTTAACCTTGGTCAACTATGAGGTCCCATTCCCAGTCAAGATTAAGGTTCGAGTATTTCAACAATTTCTGAAAGATAGTCGTGGTAGAGATATAACCCAACTGACCCACAGATAGCGATTCTGCCTCTAGAGAGAGGGTATCTCGTAGGCACGATCTCCCCGTCATCGAGAAATCATTAATAGATTGAATAGTAATTCCTCTATGTAAACATCCATAAATTGAGGCAGGGGGAGGTAAAACCCTAGTTTTCTCAAAAAGTGATTTCATTGTTGTTAGACTTAGTTTTAATTTGATACATTAGTTAGATATTCATTAAGAGTTTAAGAACAGATAATATCATAGGGCCAATTTTAGTAGTCAATGCACTTATCCCTGTGGATCAATATCCGTACTTAGGTACACTATATAACTTGATACGACGCGTGCACTTGCACACATAGGCGCTTACCTAGCTCATACAAATCACACATCACGCTTTCGGCCTATCACTTCACCCCATATTCGCAGTGATTTGATGCAAACAAATACACATGTAAAATGTGAGCCTTCTACATCACCGACACGCTTCAGAGTCCCTAACCTTGGAAAATATGTTACTGGCGAAACGCTAGCACTACTTTGCCATCACGTGTATCGCTTGGAATGTGGCTTCCACCCACTTGGACACGTAATCCACTACCAAGAGTATGTACTTGTGCCCATAGGACGATGGAAATGGACCCATAAAGTCAATGCCCCATACATCAAAAAGCTCTACCTCTAGAATATTCGTAAATGGAATTTCATTTCTTCTTCCAATGTTCCCGGTCCTTTGACACCGATCATAGACTTTGGTAAAATGAGTGTGCACTCAACATGGGAAATAAAAAGCTCGATCAGAGTACCTTGTCACTGTTCTCCAGCTCCACAAATGGACCCCACACTCCAAAGAGTGGCACGCGGTCAATATTCACTAATTTCACTTTCCAAGACAAACCTTTCGAATAACTGGACGACACACTATTTAAAGAGGATCGGGTCTTCCTGCAATAGGTCACTTCCTGAAGATTCTCTTCTCGGCTGATAAGTGGAGGCTCGTGGAATAATACCCTGCAGTAAAGATAATCGCTGCCGATAAATCATGTTGTTTCTTATCGGACAAAGTTGGTATCCGCCTATCTCGGGAATGTGTCATCAATCCAGAAATGACAGCCAAGATCAAGTTTCGAATTCCAGCTGGCAGATGATCACACTATATTTTCGAAACCATTCTTATCTCGAATCTCCACATTAAAGTCTTGCAATAGGAGCACCCACCGAATAAGTCTAGGTTTCACGTCTTTCTTAGTCATCAAGTGTTTGATTGCAGAATGATTTGTGAACACGATAACTTTGTTTCCTATAAGATAAAGTCTGAATTTGTCAAAGGCAAACACAATAGCTAACAATTCTTTCTCTATTGTAGCATAATTGAGTTACGCAACATTCAACGTTCAACTGACATAATAGATGGCATAGAAGACTTTTTCTTTTCTCTGGCCTAAAATGACCCCAACTACAAAGTCGCTTACATCACACATAAGTTCAAATGGAAGATTCCAATCTGGAGCGACTACTATAGGGGCCCAAGTCAACTTCTTTTTCAGCAACTCAAAAGCATTCATGCATGGCTCATTGAACTCAAACGGAACACCTTGCATAAGAAGATTAGACAAAGGCTTTGAAACTTTTGAGAAATCTTGGATGAACCGTCTATAAAAACCTGCGTGGCCAAGGAAACTACGTACACCCTTTACTGATGTAGGAGGGGGTGTTAAGACCAAATGATATATACAAATTTATGACACTACTACCAGAGGACTATTACCTAATCCCTGGCAACGGCACAAAAAACTTGTTAAGACCAACTATATGATGTGATCAGTGTATGCCAATCTTCTGGTACTGCCACATAAGAACTTTTCAGTCCATTGCAACAATGCCAAAAACTTGTCAAGACCATTTTTCATATGTATGAAAAGATGGAATTGTTCTTTGTTTTTAAAATTTATGTGTAATGGTCCAATCATCATGGAAGTATAGTCAAAGCAAGCAACAAAAGTGGATACAAGTCCACATATCATTCCTGCAAACAGAGATGATAAATCAAAAGACTAACTGCCCTACCATCAAGATCATTACTATTTGAACTCCACTAATATGATGATAAGAGGACTAAAATGTAGTCCTAGACTGAAATCTAATATGCAAAAGTAAACTCTTAATAAAATCGGTCGAGGATTCACCGAAGTTAGGCAACCGGACATGGATCAATTATCAATAATCAATTTCTCGCATCATTTCGATTCACGCTTCAACCATCAATCGGAAAAACCGAGTTAATCAAAGATGCAAGGAGTATAGTTTGATTTCTCCCTCAACCCTTTACTTTCACCTGACAAAGGTTCATATCATGATGATGATTCAATCAAGAAGTGTAATATTAACCCTCTTTCAAGATTTAAGTATTTTTCCTTTTAGTATCATACTCGGGATCTTATGATCAGCACTTTACTTCATAAGGTATGTTAATGTGTTTTCTCCACTGATTAATAATTTCATCCACACTTGATGAAAATTTCCATCTCCTTGATTAGATCTTTAGCTAACACTGATCTAATCAATTCGGCCAGAAAAGATGAGAGAGACAAGATTAAACGTATACTGATTCAATCCCTTCCTCAACTTATAAGTAAGTTGGTGATCTATCCGAAAATCTTTCCAAAGTTCATTAGTTCCATAGTATTAGTCTACCATACCCACAAGGAACTGCTCTCCACCTCGTGATTCTCCATCTCTCATGTCACTTAGGGGAGGGCCTCCCAAACTCAGAGTGAGATACAAGATTCAGATTGGGTACACAAGATTAGTACCGAGAACAAGTAAATTTATAAATAATACCAATCAAATAAATTCAAGAATCTAATTTAAATGATTTTTCCACTCATACCAGGCCGACTATCATCAATGACCCATTTCCAATGAGCTCAACTTTTCAAAACTGGTTCACTCATATCAGTGACTAACTGATCAGGAAAATTCACTGAAATCATAAATGAACTGAAATAAATGAACTCCAGAAACTTTCCATTATCCATTTAAATCATCAAACAATGAATGAAAAGAAGAATTTATAACGAAATAATCTGTCGCACTCTGCATAACAATTCAAATCCGTAAATTAAAAGAAAACTAACAAAATAAAACTATACTAAGCTAAATCTACTAAATGGAAAATAAAGAAAATAAAAATAAAATGTACAAGAGTCTAAACCACCCAAAAATCTTAGGTCGCGAAATCAAGACACTGCTCCCTAAGCGTGTATTATAAGTTTCCAATGTTGAGCCTCACTTCATTAATTGCATTAGACCCTCAAAATTTTGCTCTAATTACCATTATCGAATAGAAAGTTCTATCGTGATGAGTTTCATTCTTTGTCGCCTTCCATTGTAGCTTTGTTTTTCTCGTCAAAGACTGTTTTTGGCTTGTTTCGATTGTGTTGCTGTTTTTATGATGCACACATAACGATTTCATATTTAATGACAGATATAAATCTAGTGATGCGATAACAAACCTCCGTTCTGCACCCAAATTTTGGTATCGTCTCGTCTTTCCTGAGTTCGGTCACGACATACTTCTCCTCTCGTCACAAACATTTAAACTCTTATCGCGACGTGATTTTATTTGAATCCTTAGCACTTCTGTCGCGACAAGAAACTCCTTGGTCGTTATAAACTTTTCTCTTTGATTCTGTATTTTCATTGAATCACACGAACATAGAATTCATATGTTGCACACAATTTCTCGCCATTCTCAGTCATTTTTCACTTCGTCATGACCCACTTTTTCTATCAGAACAAAATTTTATCATTCCATGGGCTTTTATTGTCGCGTACATAAAACTTTTGTCGCAGACATGTGCTTTGCTCTCAACTCTTGATTATGCGCAAACAACAATTTCTTTGTCGCCATATTCTTTGTATCATTTTTCAAATCTTCATGATGGTGAAATTCAATTTCCTTCATGTTTTGTTTGTCGCAACAAAATAATCTTGCTGTACGATTTTGCTCTCGTTGTGAATTCTAAAATGCTATGTCGCGACGTGGGATTTTCTTTATCGAGACGTAAATTTCCCTCAGAGTCGCTTGGTGCTAAAACTTATCGCAACATAAAAACATTGTCTGACCATTTATGTTTGTGATTTTATCGGGTCACTTACAGAGCTGTCTTTTTGTTGCAACAGAGTTAATTTGTTAATCGTCAGCCCTTTATGTCGCAATAGAGGAAATCTTGTCGCGACACAACTCCTTTGCTATTTGCTTTGATCATTATCACGAAAGAGCAACGGGTTGTCGTGACAGTTTTCTTCACACCTTTCTTCAATAATGTCAATGGCTTAAAACTTTGTCGTAACATAAATTCTATTTTGCCATTGAGCCATGTCTCGAACTTCATATGACATTTAGCTGCTAGTTACTTTACATAGTTTTCTTCCAATATTTGAATTTTGGTCGCACAAACAAAATATGTCGCGATGTCAAACTCGCTATTTTCCACTCGCTTCTTTTTTGCTTGCTTTCTTTTTCAAATAACACTTGCAAACATAAAGTTCATGAATACTCTATAATTGGCATACAAATAGATCTAAAATTGTTAAAAACATGCCAAAATGGACAAAAAATATTATTTTTAAGACTCATCAAATTCCCCAAAACTTAAAGTTTTGCTTGTCCCCAAGCTAAGAAAAGAAATTTTGTTTGTCCTCAAACAATTCAGCTTTTTATTTTAAAGGACATTTTCCTCATGAAGCTCAATTGGGTAAGAGTCAGCTGTAGAATTACTTCTAAACATGTTTCAACTCAGAATCGTGGAAGATTTTCAATTAAGTTCACCTGAACCAACCAATAATTCATAGTGTAAATAATCTAATCATTCAATCCTGATTTTTGTGTGTGTGCTAGTATTTACTTTTTTTTTCTTTGGGCGTATCAATTAATCTTCTCGGGATACCAGTTGGCATACTCTTCATTTTAAAGTCCCATATGCTTGTTTATCATATTAATCTCCACTAATGTAGGCATAACACCACGTTCAGAATCAAATAGGTTTTTTAGGCTTGTAATGTGTGGCTTGGGTAATGAGGTAGATAATTAGACATTTTAGGCTCAATTTAACCCAAACTTCACTGACAATTTACACTCTTGACTTCTTGATCCATCCTTGATTTCTCTTATTGTAAGTTTCGAACCTTCCCATCATGTTTTTGCATCTTTCTGCATTTTTCATCAGGGTGCCTTTTCTCTTTCCTTTCACACGTAAGATAACTTCTCTTCCTTATTCCATAAGCTTTTTCACTTTTCATTTCCTCCAAGTTTGGTGCAATAGTGCAATGTTTTGTCTCTTTAAGCTTTCTACCACCCTTAGCAAACTTTGGGTCAATAACTCCCATACTAATTGGCATTAGGGTATTAGGTGTTAAACACCCCTAAAGACTTAATTTTTCCAGGGAGGAAGGCTACAAGACCAAACTCATTTCTCCTTGATCTTTTCTTTTCACACTTTCTTTTCACAACTCTCTCATCTTTTCTTATTTCTTTGAATTGTTTTTCTCAACCCTTTTCATCCTTTTCTACAACTTGAAATAATATTCCCCCAAACTTGTTCTCTTCTGTCCTTTATGTACTTTGTCTGATAATCTAGCCAAATAAGGGTTCTTTACTGTAGGATTAGTTGATGATGAGATTGTCTATAGGCTCAAATAAGGAACTAGTGTCTATGCATATGCATATAACAGGGTAGGCTTTGAAAGGCTCAAACTTCCAAGGATGGCCAAAATCATTTCCTCGTTAAGTGTATTGCTTCAAGATTTTGCCTCACTGTAATCCAACAAGTTCTAGGACATTAAAGAGCTTATTATGATGGATCCCAGAAGATGTTCCTAGTCTTGGCACAATTTCTTTCGTAGTTATTACACCATGTGGTTTATCAGATTTGTAACCAAACTGTTTACACAAACAAATAGGTCTTATATGTTCCATCAATCTATTAAAGCCTTCCTGAATCTTGAAGTTCAACACATTTATTCATAACCTTACTACTTTCCATTTCCATTCATTTCATCCTACCCCAATGCATCTATCAGATTTTTATTTGGTTTTGAGATTTGTTGTTATGTTGCTTTACTAGTCAAAATGTTCATTTAAATCATGCATTCAGCTCAAACAGTTCAACACAACCATAATGTCATTCTTTAATCAGTTCCAATCAACCAAACATGTTGCTGCAATTTAACAACTTGATCTAGATAACTAGGTTCAATTATTTCAATTATGCTATTTATCACAAGTCAAAGATTTCTAACTATCAAACATGAAGGAAGGAAAACAAACAAAAATCAAACAAAAGTGAACACAAATCTTGCAAAAAAATTTCTATTTTATTTAATTTGTCAAAGTTTGGTATTGGTTACATAGATGAAAAAGATATGGAAGAGCAAGACAATTTTCATTTTTTACTCCCTACAACCTTTTCCTTGGCAGCTTCCATTCTTTAGTATTCTTCAACCTCCTCACTGAAGGTTCTTCTTCTTGTTACACTGTGGCTTTTATTTTTACCGTTCTCATGTGCTTAAGGTCCTTCTTTAGCTAGATTTGGGTTTAAGAAAAGTAGTACTGGATTTTTTGTTCGAACACCTCTTATTCGTACATCGATAGTTTGTGTCCTAATAAATGACTAATGGGGGGTTCAAATAAGAATAAAACTAAAAGAAATGAATATGTTCCTCGCCTATGAGTTCGTCTTCGCGACTTAGTATTTTAACCCAAAACCGTTAACAAGATTAATTGCCATTCACTAAAAATGTATAATAATTGTTTATCCACTAAGAGTGGCATAATTGTTATTGACTAGGGACGGGTGAGGATCACCTAACCTAGGACCGAGATCGAAGGGAAGGAAACGAGCCGATACTTCGCTGGTTTCACCGAACCTCATCTGTATCATGTTTATAGTTTACTAAATAAACCTGGAATGAGTATATCTTTGAAATTATATTACAAAAGTGCATATGGATTTGAAATTGTGATATTGAAATGTTTAACAACTAAATGCATGTGAGTGATTAATTGAATTGTAAAAGAATTGGTCAATTCTTGACATCTTGAATTGAATCAATATACCAAACGACCAACATGGCAGGATGCACCAATCGGCATTCATCATGAAGGCAAACCGAAATTGTGCAATGTCCCACATGGTAGGATGCACTAACCGGCATCCGTCATGATGGTGTATGGCATTATTAAAATGTCCTAATTGGCAGGAAGCACCAATCGGCATCCATCATGATGGGAGACCGAAATTGTTAAATGTACACACAACAATGATTAAAAATGACGGATTCACCAAATGAACTGGGCCATGAATGTGAATTGTATGTATTAAAGTGAAATAAATAAACTTGATGAGTGTAAATAGATTGTAAACTAAATAATATCCTTGGGAGTATATGTTTGAATCTCATGATTTGAGTTAAATAAATTGCTGCATGTGTGAAAATGCATATTTTGATATAGATCAATGATTTGTAAGTGAAAGCATGTGGAAATGAATAAGCATGGATATGGTTTGATATAAAGGTATGATTTTTATACATAAATGCATGTCATCTTAAACCGAAAAATTTAATAGAATCAGATGTAAACTTCACTAAGCATGAAAATGCTTAGTGTGTAGTTTTTATCTATGCGTAGGTTTCAAGTAAACAGGAAAGAAGGCAAGATCAAGAAGAGTAGAGTCATAGAGAAAGTTGCGGCGTATAAGTATATACCCTGTCATATGCATATCATTTTTGAACGTAGACATTTTAGAACAAAAGAGTTAAACTCAACTATTGTTTTGTATATCATTTTGTAAAGGCATGATACGCCATTTTGTAAACGAATTGGCAGAGTAAATGTTTATGGGCCTACCATTTGAAATGCTTCCGTAATTGAAAACCCTAAAACGAAACAGACATAAATAAATGTTTCGAAGGTTAAATGAAAACAAATGAGGCAACCGGCTCCAGCCAACTACTGCCTGTGGTCGGATTCGATCTTATCGTACTCAAAAAGTGCTATTTTGAACCCTATTTAAGATAGGTTCTAAGTGCTTTTTGTGTACTAATCATATTAGTTAAGCCAATTGACACGTGTAGGTCCCTTAGGTACTAATGATTGTATTTCGAGGCTGTTTGTGGTAGTTTTTGTAGGTTTCAGAGACCTATTCTATCATATCGCCAGGTATATCGGTTGAAGCTGATTTATATCGAAAAGGATGATTTATCTTCGATTGCATCAAGCCCGATTGAAGAAATAGTATGCACAAGCAGAACTAAGCAGAGAAATAAAGTACTACACATAGCTTAAATTACAGCAATAGCTAAATTTTCGCACTATAAATAAATTTGGCTGTAATACTGTAAATTTTCGTTATGGGAGATAATTACATAACACCACTCATGCTAGCGTAAATTTTCGCTATGATAGTGCACTTCACCCGTAGCGAAATTGTCTCGTCTCTATTTCAGGTACAAACGACTCCGTTTTGATTAATTTCATTTATATTTTCATTAAAGGCATTTTCATTACTTGTGCCCTGTTTTCACTCTACCTGCCTCTCCTTCTATCTTCAGTAACACAATGCCATCCTAGTATTGACAACTCAAAGGATGTTCGGGCTAAAGCCTCTAAACCTTGGAAGAGGAAGGTTGCTAGGCAGGTTGGATAAGGTTTACTGTGTGCCCTCCGTTCTTTCACGTAAGGTGCACGGGTATTTATGTTTCAAACTTTCAAAACTAGGTTTAAAAGCCATTTATGTACTTTCTTTGGGTCAATACTTGGCAAGTTTTCTCTTTTAGGGTTCAGTGTATTCTTAATGTTAGATACACTGACATCCATTAGTTGTCATTTATGAGCCATCGGGGATAGGTTAAATGCTAGATATCAACTTCAGGAACAGTTTAATCTCAGTAAATGCTATGTTTCAAAGAGGAATGGTACTAAGGGTTGGTTTTTAAATTTAAACAAAGATCCGTTTTTGAAATGACTATAGGCCATCTACTCCCACGCGAGGAAATAACCCGAGGACACCTTTGCAACTCAGACATACCAAACTAGTGTACCAAACTTCATGACTTCTTTACATTTTATTTCCCCGACTACCTTTAGTTAGCATGACAATAACCACCGTTTTGGTAATAAACCAAAATCCAAACAAAAGCCTCACCATTTTGACTCATTAAAAATCATCTGTAAGACGAAAAACTCATCCCAAAGGTTCGATCCTAGAGCCGCTTATACCGTAGTAGTTATGCTACTATGTGAGGGAGTAGTTTAGGTATAATTTTGTTGATTCATAACACCCTACTGGCATGAATCAAATGGCGCCGTTGTCGGGATGCAGCTCATTGCGCATGATGAGTTGATGAGTACTTGTAATCCCTTACTACAAGTATTGCGACCTTTAAACCTTTTTTTAATTTCACTAATTAGAATTCCCAGTTTTTTTTCTTTCAAGAAGCCACCATTGGTCGTTTTTTTTATGAATAACAATCATTTTATTTCTTAGCTAACACTCGATCTGCGCCTGTTCTTTGTTTTGTCTCTTTGCTTCACAGGTGTTTATGTACCACTCGATAGAGATACACGTAGATTGCAAAGAGTTAGTACACCAATCGAACAAGGTTGTGAAGTCAGTGTACACAGTGAGAAGATGGATACTCTACCTGAAGAACAGCAAAGTCAGCATGGAGCTCCAATAAATCCTACAGCATATAGGTCAATGAGGGACCACATACACCTCCTAGAGTTACACCTTCCCGCATCATACCAATTCCGCGATGATGGTAGTAAGACCCTATTTAATGCCTCTGCTTCCCACTTTTCATGGAATGGAGAATGAAAATCCATATACGCATATCCGGGAGTTCGAGGAAGTCTGCACAACTTTTAAAGAAGGTGTGTCTGACATGGACTCGCTCTGCTGAAAGCATTTACGACACTAAAAAAGACATGGCCAAGATTTGGCCCAATTCATCGAGGCCGAGAACAATTAGAAATTGGCCGAACTTAAAGTCGACTTTTGAAGAAATTTTTCAAGACAACCAAGACCAACAAAGCTTGAAGAGGCAAATCTACATTTACTCGACCTACGACATAGTGAGAAGTTTTATCGTTGTCGAGGTCTATAGAGACCATCGGCATGTCCACACCATGGTTTCGATACTTGGATGCTTATGAATCACTTTTATGATGGTATGTCTCCGGCCATGAAGCAACTACTGGAAACCATGTGTGGAGGGGACTTCCTGAGCAAACACCCAGATGAAGCCATGGACTTTTTGAACTATGTGGTCGAAACCTCCAAGGCATGGGATGAACCGAATCCAAGAGAGTGCGTAAAAACGAGGCCTTCACCACCAAAGGGAGGCATTTATGCACTTTCCTCGAAGACACCTGAGATGAAAGCAAACCCACCACTTTGACCTAAGGTCGGGAGGAGCTTCAAGAAATTGGCATGAAGTGCGTGATTGAATTGTCACATCTCACCCATGCAATTGCTTAATTGTCGCATCAAGTAGCCATCTTAGAGAGCACTGTCCAATGGTTCCTTCGCATGACTTAATGCAAGAGCATCTATGTCTTAGGTCAAAATAATCCACCTACAAATGCCCTTGCGGCAACACCTATAACCCCAATCGAGGAATCATCTGAACCTATCATGGAAGCCAAAACCCCCGCATATGCTCCTGCCACGCGAGCGCTTTAGCTCCACCTCGAAGACAAAGAAGAAGAATTCTCCACCTTCTTCCCCTCCTATTGAGCAAGCACTCGAATTTAAGCAAGGCAAGAGGTACCTTTGTAAGAGGAACAAAAGGTGTTGGAATGTCTCAAACTAACTTAAAATTGAGACAAAGAGAGAGCCCACTCAACAAGCAAATTAGACAAGATGTATCCAAAGATCTCCAACAATATGACAACTTGCAAAGTTCCATTTCCAGTTATCTAACCAAAGAATATGGTCCCGAAAAGTGGAAATTCCCTTCTGGGGACACAAAGAAAACCCGAGGGAATGTGCATGAGATAGGGTCTCGCCGGGGCTGATCCCAATGCAAGAATTGATGAAGTCAAACCGCAGTGACGCTGAGAAGTTGGTACGAATCGAGACCGCCAGCCCCAGAATCAGCCAAGAAAGCTCCCACAAAGGGTTGAACCACTAGACGGTAAACACAAGCAGTACTCCCCTCCTTTCTCCTACTGTGCACTTCAAAAAGAAAATTCAGTTAACCAAACTAAAATTTTGTAGCTACTCCTAAGAGTGAAGGTTAACATCCCTCTTCTCGATATGATCACAAGTCCCCACGTATGCAAAGTTTTCAAGGACCTAAGTGTACGTTAAAAGAGGCTTTAATGTGAATAAAAAGGCCTTTGACCGAGCAAGTGAGTGCCATCATCGGAAGTGCAAGACTCCTGTGGAAGTATAAAGATCCGTGTCCTACACTTCACACGATAGATCTGCAGACTTCGGTGGAAAAGGCATTGCTAGATTCAAAGTGCTGCTTAATCTACTCGCTCTTTTCCATGTACCAACAGTCGGGCTAGGGCTAACTTAAGCCAACCACTATCACTTTGTCTCTAGGGTCGATAGGTCCACAAAATGCAAAAGGGACAATTTTGAAGATGTTTTGATTCAGTGGACAAATTCTACTACCCGTTGATTTTGTAGTGCGTTTGATACCTAACCTACGCAAGTAGTGGCTAACCATGTGCCAATCATCCCGGGAAGGCCATTTTCGCCACTTCCAATGCGATCATCAATTTCTAATGGGTGATGCAAATAACCTTTGAAATATGACCTTAGAGCTCAATATCTTCCATCCGAAAGGTACACATGCACTAAACAAGAGGATGACAGCAGAGGTTTCAGGATGTGAGGCTATCATTGGAAACAACAAGCAAATGAGTCAGTTTGCGCAAGACGATTAACCAGTGAGCTCATCGACAGAATGAAGACCAACAGGAGCTTCAGAAGGTGAGCCTACTGCATGGGCAATGGAGAAGAAAGGTAGAAGTTTTACCTCTACTTATTGGAAGTGAGGAGCAGGGTCCTCAACGGTTAGATCTTAAGCCCATACCTATTGAATTGAAATATGCATTTTTGGGAGGAAAAATGCATTGTCCAGTAGTGATTTCTTCACTATCAGTAATCCACGTGAGGCCGGCTTTGCTTCAAATCCTCCAGGAACAAGAAAGCAATCGGATGGAAGATTTCTGATTTGAAAGGCATCAGCCCGACCGTATGCACCCATCATATCTACTTAGAAGAGGAATCGAAAGCGGTTCGACAGCCACAGAGGAGACTAAATCCGCATATGCAAGAGGTGGTACGAGTGGAAGTGTTGAAATTGCTACAAGCCGGCATCATATACCCTATATCCGATAGCTCTTGGGTAAGTCCAACCCAAGTAGTACCCAAGAAATCAGGGGTTACTATGCTCAATGAGAAAGGGAGAGGAAATGCCCACTGACTTACTACAAGGCGAGTGGTATGTATCTAATTACGTATCGAATGAGGTGACCCGAAGGATCACTTTCCCCACCCTTCATAATCGGGCCCTAGAGAGAGTATCAAGTCATCCCTTCTACTTCTTTTTAGATGGGTATTCCCATTACCTGCATCAATATCAAGTAGTCGATGATTAGACAAGACCACTTTCACTGTCCTTTCGTACATATGCCTATCGAGAATGCCCTTCTACCATGCACGCCCTGGGCCACTTTCGTTGTATGCTTAGTATTTTCAAAGGATATGGTGGAGCGTATTATGGAGGTTTATATGGATGACATAACACACGGAAAGCCGATGAATGCCCCGTCTCTGTTTGAAACTCCGTCTACGATGCATCAAAAGAACCTAGTAATTAAACTGGAAAATGCCATTTTATGGTAAATCAGGGCATTGTGTTGGGGCACATCATTTTTGAGAGGGGAATTGAAGTGGATAAGGCAAAGGTAGAATTGATCTCGAAATTTCCATCTCCTACTAATGTGAAGACAGTGTGGCAATTCTTGGGACATGCAGGATTCTATCGCAGGTTCATCCGAGACTTCTCGAAAATTGCTAAGCCGCTCTACAAGCTCCTTGAAAAAGATGCAAAGTTTGAATGGGATGCAGAATGCCAAGAGAAGTTCGAGGAGCTTAAGGCATATTTGACTACAAAGACTCCATCGAGGGCCCCGACCGGCACTTGCCTGGGAGGTAATGGCGACGTGCTAATGACCTTGTCGTCTGAGACGATTCTGGACAGAGTAGAAGGAAAGTTGTATGTGGTATTATGCGAGCAAAACGTTAAATGAAGCTCGTAGAAACTATACTACTACGAGAAAGAGTTGCTAGCAAGGTCTATGCTTAGATAAGTTTCGATCTTATTTGATCGGGTCGATATCGTAATCTTCACACATCATTCAAAGATTGAAATATCTACTCACAAAACAAGTAATTCCAAGGCTCCGTTTATCGATGGGTCTTCTATTGCTACAAGAGTTCAATATCCAAGATTAGAGATAAGAAGGGTGTGGAGAACGTTGTTGCCGATCATCTCCAGATTAATCCATAAGACACAATACCCACAACCCTCCCATATTTCATGAATTTCCGTAGGAGTCTCATCGACAAAGGGAGATAAAGACCACAGATGCCCACATTGCCAATTCTTGGTAACAGGAGAGAGTTACTGAGTGGACAAGATGACAAGAAGTTCTTCCATGCAAGGTCTATCTGCATTTCATTGGGAGGAGCCGTATTTGTTCCTCAAGTATCAGGCGATCAGATAATAAGGAAACAAAAATTTTAAGAAGAACAGAAGGAATTCTCAGCCACTGCCATGACGTGTGGAGGTACTTCTTCGCCTCTTCAAAACAGCCATGAAAGTGTCAGATTCGCTTATTGGCCATCATCATTTGAACAAAGATGCCTACACCATGTGCAAGTAGTGTGATAAGTGCCAAAGACTCGAAAGATCTCCCGTCGCCACATGATGCCTAACCCCATTTTAGTAGCTGAATTGTTTTACGTATGGGGCATCGACTATGGGGCCATTTCCTACTCCTTCGCCTATGCTTACATCCTCAGGCGGACTACGTGTCCGCTGGTCAAGCAACTACGTGTGGCACGACCACAAAGCAAGGCTAAAATTCCGAAGGAGAACATTTTCTCTAGATTCGGAGTTCCCAAAGCAATTATCAGTGATGGAGGTTCTCACTTTTGTAACAAACCCTTTGAGAACCTCTTATCCAAATATGGTGTTAAGCACAAGGTAGCCACCCCGTATCATCCTTAAACCAATGGTCAAGTGGAGCTCGCCAACAGAGAAATAAAGACCATCCTGATGAAAGTTGTTAATTCTAGCAGAAGGACCGGGTCTCCGTTTCTAGACTCATCAGGCATACAAAACAAAGATACAAGACCATCCTCGAATCTCCCGTATCGTTTAGTGATTGGGGCGGCTCAAAGTGCTATTTCGATCCCTATTTATTATAGGTTTTGATTGTTTTTGTGTACTAATCATTCTAATTAACCCGATTTGCACATCAAAGTCCCTATTGTCTAATGATCGTGATTTTATGGCAAATTTGCGCTTTTAAGAGCTAATCAGGCTAAAATTGTTGAGTCGATCCAAGATGAAGAATTTGAGTCAAACTCACTTTTCATATCGTAAACCAAGAAAAAGAATAGCGTAAAATAGAGGAAACCTGAGCACTCCGCAAATTGTTCCTCGCGGTTAATCGTGCATCCTTACAGACTGCCTCTAGCAAATTGTTCTCGCTTTTGACTTCACCTTTTGTTACAATTTTGGTTTTTCCTATTTTAACCCTTATAATACCTTATGATCTTGGTTTCTTTTGTAATTTCCCTTGACTCTGAGCATATATAAGTCTCAATTTGTACAAATCAATCAACTCACTTCACGTCGACAATAGGATGTGGCGGCCAAATATTCTTCCTCCTTTCTCCCATTTTCTTTCATTTTCCTTCCATCTTTCGCCGCCAAACACTTCAGGATGACAACTAAGAGGATGGTTGGTTGTAATTCTCTTCCTCCTTGAAGAGGAGGGCTGTCAAGTTAGGTGTGGAGGTAACTCATGGTCTCCTGCTTTTTAACGCATGCATTTATGGTTGTTCGCTCCTTCTTTTCACCATAGGTTAAAATCTCTTAAGCATGCTCTTTAATGTGTATTTGGCAAGCTTTTTTGCCGAAAGTGGATACTTTCACTAGATCCACCGAGGCCCGCTAGCTTGTCTCCTATTATTATCGTAGGGTAGTGTTTTTGAGATGTTTTCACCGTGGACATTTATGCCCATTTAAATGCTATGTTTCAAAAGGAAAATCATAGGGTTTAGTTTTTAGCTAATGAAGATCCGGTTCTGGGAATGACTATATGTCATCCTCCCAACGCGGTGGCGGTGTGGCAGGCAGAAAAAAAAAAAAAAAAAAAAAAAAAATGTGTAATAATGCGTTAATTTTGAACCCCAAACCAAAGGGTCTCAAACTTCAAGGGTTCTATTTACATTTTTTTCTTATTTTAGTTTCAGTCAGTGAACAACCAATCCCCTCGCTTTTATCACCACCCTAAAATCCAAATTTAATTCACCGCTAACTCCACTCGCAACTCATTCGCACAAAGAAAACCCATCCCCGAGTTCGACCTCCTAAGAGCTAATTATATCAGAGTAGTCGACTACCAGCAAAGAGAAGGAATTTCAGATATAAATATTGTTGATCTCCGCACCTCTATCGTGGCACCTAATCACTTAGTTTATGGCAAGGCTTGCCATTTACCTGTAGAAATCGAATACAAGGAGTGGTGGGCAATACGAAATTTGAACATGGATATGAGCCGAACTAGCCTGAAAAGAATGCTTTAGATTGATGAGTTAGAAGAGCTGAGAAACGATGCCTACTTTAATTCCAAAATTGCAAAGGATAGGCAAAAGAAGTGGCATGATCAGCTCATAACCCGGAAAACCTTCAATCAGGGGGATCAAGTCCTCCGATATGATTCCAAACTCCATCTATTTCTCCTACAAGCTCAATCGCAATGGACTGGCTCATTTATCATCCACCGCTGCATTTGAATGGTCTCATTAATCTTCTCAACCCAAAGACAAGAAATATTCAAGGTTAACCCGCACCAGTCAAGCCCTCATGTCGGCTCGCCACTCTTACGTAAGATGAGGAGATATCCCTCCTTGATCCCCATGACCGACATTCCAAATTATCGATTTGCTCGGTCTCCATCGAGACCAAACTCAGCCTCAAATTTTATTCTCGTTTTTTGTCAAATTTTTTTATTTATTTTATTTTAGTATTTTTATAGTATTTCGCTTTTTAATCAAACCTTCTTTGATATCATCGCTTAATGTTTTTTTATTATTATTATTTTATTTTATTTTTTGTTTTTATTTTGCAGGACAAATATCGGGCAGCAGTATGCACTTTTCGCCTCCAAATAGCTTAAAATTCGCCCTTAGCGGAAAGACACCCTCGCGGCCAAGCTAAGGTGGGAGGAACCTTTCATCTCCCTGACCCTTCATCTTCCCAAGAGCCATTAAAAGGACCCCCCCATTCTCATTTGCACCGACCGGCCGAGCACTCGAGCCGACAAACCCCCTCCCCTATCGCACCCCTCCCCATTTCGCCCCCGTCGGCAGCCCACTACCGCACCGCGCCATCCCCGACATCTACTATCACAGACGCCGACAGCCTAGTCCACTGTCGCGCCGCTCTCAAGACAACCTCCACATATCTACTCAAATGTGTTTCCCCTTCCAACCATGGTTCGCACCGCTGAGGGCATCGATTCAGCCTGTGGTCACCAGACTCTCGCCAGAGATGGCGCAGCACTTCGGTCGCCCGAGGCCACTCTCCACCCTCGTGGTCCGCAGGCACCCCTGATTTGTCTCCCGCATACCTATGATGTGCGTAGTCCACTCTCTCGCCGATATTCCGTGAGGAGTCTCATGGTGCCGGTCCCCATCCGTGCGATACTATTACCCGGGAAGGGACCTCGACCCCCCTCTCTTGTGCATCCACTGCCACCACGGAGGGCCCCGCCTTCCAAGCTGGCCCGAACATCTGGCCCGAGGGAGTCTTCGCATTCTAGGCCCGAGCCTTTACAGCCCCCAGTTGCCCAGGATCCTGCACAGTCGTCGCCTCAGTTATCCCCTGCTTCGAGGATTAGGCGTCCACTATTTAGTTGTGACGCAATACCTGAATAGTGCCCAAAAAGTGCTATTTTAAACCCTATTTTTAATAGGTTTTGAGCTCTTTTTGTGTACTAATTGTTATAATTAACCCAATTGACATGTTCGGGTCCCTATTGCACTTCCGATTGCATTCCGAGGCTGCTTCAGAAGTTTTGAATTTGAAGCCAAATTATCTGCCAATCCAATCATAACCAAAAAGTCGGGTTGATTTCCATCAATTTCATATGGTTTTCTATCAATTTCAGCAAGTTTCGAATGAAGAATATCAAAGCTTGAAGAAATGGAATAGTGCAATGGGAATAGTAGCCGCAGGAAGCAATGGAACAAAGAGTCAGGAATGCTACAAAATTCGCTCGGGATTATTTAGCTATGATAGCGAAAATTACATCTAGCAAAATCACCCGTGCATAGCGAAAATCAATCGCTCCTCGCTTTGTGTTTAAACGACCTCGCTTTGGTTTTTCTCCTTTCGCCTCACCTGTAATTTTGTTATTTCATATTGTTTTGTAATTTCCTTTTTCTCTGAGCATATATAAGCTTTTAGTCTCAGAATAAATGGACATGAATCACTCTCTAAGAATAAATTTCGAGAAGCTTCACTTCCTCCTGCCCTCGCTTCTCTTCTCTCGTTTCATTTTCTTTCCTTTCTTTTCTATTTTGTTGCCAAACACCTCCAAGGATGACAACTGGGAGGATGAGCGCAAAACCCTTCCCTCCTTGAAGGCGGGAAGGTCACGCGCAGATCCGGCTACTGGAGGTCTTCTGCTTCTTCATGTGTACTACCAAGCGCCGTCAGGCTCTCCCTTTAACCTTAGGCGATCCTTCGGACCCATGTTGAATGGCCGCATTTCTGGGTAATCTTTAGTGCTCATTTGATGCTTATTAATAGATCTTCAGGATAAGCCCATTAGTTACCATTTATTACCCATTGTAATGTGAGTCAAGGAGACTCGTTTGAACTGACTGAGAACATAAATGGCCAGTGAATGCCATTTTTCAAAAGGAAAATTTTAGGGTCTAGTTTTTAAAGCTAATTGAAGATCCGGTTCGGGAAATGACTATAGGTCATCCTCCCCAACGCGAGGAAATGGACCCGAGAACCTCTCAGTGACCTTTAGAACCTAAATCCAATAGCCTGACACTTTAAGGAGACTTCTTTTACATTTTATTTTATTTAATTTCGCTTACAACCATTACACCCCCTGTTTTTACCAAAACCCCAAAATCCAAATTAAATTCACTAGTTTAAGCACTTCACTGTTAGTCATTTGCATGAAGAAAACCCATCCCTGAGTTCGACCCTAGAACCGCTATACTGCAATAGCTTGACTACGGCAATAGGAGGAATTTAGGAAACAAATTTTGTTGATTCCGATCACCCTACCGTGGCACGAATCAAATGGCGACGCGTCGTGGATGGTGCCTATGCATTTGATTAAGTCAGGAAACAATTTGTGATCATCATCACAAGTTTTGGTGAATTTATTTTATATTACTGTCAGTTTTTTTTTTATTTTAATTTACTGTGAAAAAAAAAAAGAAAAAAAAAAGTTGCTGCAGGATTGTTTCTGCGGTTGTCTCAGGTTGCCTCGTTTTGCTGCAGAATCCATGTTCTAGTGGGCTAAACTAGAATCAAATGGAACACCCAAAGCGACAAAGATAGTGAGTACCTGCGGGAGAGAAACCTCAGAGCTTATATGTCCATGAGGGACTATAGAAACCAATGGATGAGTTCACATATGGTAGTGCTTACAACCATAGTCGGGGAATCACAATCTCTCATGGGAACCAAGACCTCCACAATATGCACCTCCTGAACCTCCATATTATGCCCCCACTTCTCAAGCAGTTAAAGAACTACTCAACCCCATCCCCGTTGAACAAGCCATCCCGAACTCGAGCAACCAGGCGGATAATTTCATGTAGGAGCAAAGGGCGTGGATCGCCCAAAGCAATCGTGAAACCGATACGCAGAGAGCTCCTCGAACAGCGAATTGGATGGGTTCCATTGGATCAAAATTTGACATCCTCATAGAATCCATCTCAAAGCTCACCAACTGCCTTGTTCATCAAGAGGAGGAGAACTGAGAAGAGTGCTTCGACCGAAACAATTTTCGGGTGAGCAGCTCAATCGCAACCATGAGGAATTGAAAGTGGAATCAGCAGTAAGCTCCCGAGAACCACAGAAGCCCTGCATCTTGTGCCTGTTGTCCATGGGAGAAAGAAGAAGAAATCATCAGCTTTGTTAATCGAGGAGGCCGTGAAAGGAAGAAAGGGAGGAACCCCAAAAGCTTATCCTTCACCTAAACCCCATAAATTTGGATCCAAGTGCCACTGCCCAACCCCAAAATAGCCCACTTCCAGTGTACATACTGCCAACACCTGCAGCAAACTCAAAACCTGCAGCACCTTCTCCCAAAGTTAAGTCCAACCCATCACTGCCTGCCATGCAAAACTTCAAGAGATTAGTGGCCTCTGTACAGAATTTTGCCACTACATCAAAAACAATGGCAGCTGCTCACATCACATGGCACAGTTGGTTTAAGTTCGTGCTCTGGCCTGGATTGAGCACCCAACCCCTATGATTTCGAGCCCGCTCAGCCCAAAGAGCCTCCAAAGGCCTATGAGTGGCCTGGGGAGCACAGCTCCCCACTTTTGTTTTCATTTTTTCTTGGCTTATTTTATTTTATCGTATTTTATTTTGATTTCATTAATTTTTCTTCTTAGATTTTCTCTAATTTTTAGTTAATTATTGTTTTTAGATTAATTTTTACTTTTCTACAATTTTTCTTAATTTTTCTTGTGTTAATTCAGATTTTGTGTGCAAATCAGTTCGAATCAAGAAACGGGAAGTGAAAGAGCTAGAGGAAAAATTTCGTAGTTATAGCGAAATTCTTTTCGCAGTTGCAAAGAGGAATTAAAGTGAAGAAAATTTTCACATACATAGCGAAATTCCCCGCTATTAGCGAAAATCATGTACCTGATGTTCCTCATAAAGACAAAAACAAAGGCACAAAATCGAGGTAAGTAAAAAAAAAAAAAAATTTGTTGTTTATTTTTATTTTATTATTGCTTTATTTAAAAAAAAATTTTATTTTTATTTTTATTTTTATTAAAAAAGAAGTTGTCTCAAAAAAAAATCGCTTATTTTTATTTTTATTATTTTATTATTATTATTTTTATTTTATTTATTTTCAAAAAAAAAAAAAATTTCGCATAGCTTAAATTCTCGCACATAGCGAAAATTCAAGCAGACAAATTTTCGCTAATATAGCGAATTTGTCTCCGATTTTGTTTCCGCTCATAACTTTTTTTATCCGAACTCCGTTTGTGCATTTTGCACTTCATTGAAAGCTTAGAGAGTGTAGAATCCAAATATGTCTAGAAAGAACACTTTTGAAATTATTATGAAGGTGTAATTTCAAAAATGCTCCAACTGGTCACTTTTTTTCTCTCTTTTCTTCTGCTAACTTGTTTATTTGAAGCCCAAATCCAGTGAATACAGTCGATGGAAAGCTTCATAAGTATCCTATCTAACAACGATCACATCTCATCAAGGGGGTAACATCTTCCTTCCCTAACTTTCCAATCGTTCCATTCGACACTTAGATGTTCGGGGTTAGGGGAGAGTTAGCTGGTTATGGGTTTTTGTATTTATGTTTTTTGTTATTATTTTGAGCAAGCCCATTTTTTTTTGATGTTTAGTGGCTTGCCAAGTTCCTTTTCTATAAAGATGTTATAATTTACAAATTACTTTTTTCAAAATTTGGACCCATTTTTTACAAACTAAAAATTTTTGTGGTGTTTTCGTTTAGCTCATAGCTTGAAAATTGAAACTTTGGCCCAATCCTATTGATGTTAGATTGCTTCATGCCTAGTCGAGTGGGATGATCAGCTGAACTCGGCTGCTTTCGACCATTTTTCTTCCACCTTTAGCTAACCAATAATCGGAAAGCAATATTTAGTTTCAAATGATAGGTCGAAAAACCGCAATCCTCCCTTTACTAAGACAACTCATCTCAGTTGTCGCTGACTACTCAATGTTAAGGACCTGTGGAAAAAAGAAAAGAAGAAAAAGAAAAATAAAAGAAAAAGAAAAAAAAAGAAGAAACCGGCAACGTCATTTGAAACCCCGAGCACGGTCCGAGGGGCACTTCATAAGCCTTTAAAGCCCTAAGTGTCTCTAAACATTCACCGGTCGGGGGAGCCACAGACTTAGTGTTCGTTACACGGGTGGATGGGTGGAGTTTAGCAAGTTGTAGGTGTTGGAGCTTCGAAATCATTCGGAGTCCGGGGTGAAACCTGAAGATTTTGTGGTCGAAATATCCTTATGACTTGGTGCCCTAAGCCTTAATCACTGGAGTCATCCCAGATCCCCTTACATGAACTTTGGTAGGTCGATTCTCAAGATTGCACCCTATAACGCAAAAAGAATTGTGGAATAAGAGGTGTGGGTCCCCTTATCTATTTAGGTCGGTTAGCATGTTAGCCGTGGTAGTAGCTAGGTTTGGGGAGAGTGCGCTTTAGCAAATATTTGGCTGAGTCGATCAAACAAACACTTAGATTTTCGTGGAAGTTTCGATTGATTCACCAAGAAGGAGGGCTCTTTTAATACTCAATTTTGTATGGCATTCATTTTCCATGATAATTATTGACAAAGGCTTTGATGATTTTTTACTTAAAGGTTAAGCATTACTCATTCACAACCTTTGAAATATATAATTTTTGTGAACATTATTTTGTTATCAAGCTTATGATCTCTTTATTTTCTTTTCAGATTGCTAAGGGACTACAGCAATGTGTCGATTGGGGGTGATAGTGCCCAAAAAAGTGCTATTTTGAACCCTATTTTTAATATTAGGTTTTGAGCGCTTTTGTGTACTAATTGTTATAATTAACCCAATTGACATGTTCGGTCCCTATCAGAGACTTCATTACTGCATTCCGAGGTCGTTGTGGTTTTCGCAGCAATTGGAAGCCAAATTATCGTGGTCGAATCCAATCATAACTGGGGAAGTCGAAGTTGATTTCCATCAATTTCATATGGTTTTTTATCAATTTCAAGAAGTCAGAATGAAGAATATCAAAGCTTGAAGAAATGGAACAAAGGCAAATGGGAATAGTAGCCTAGAAGCAATGGAACAAGATGGTGAACAAAGGAAAATTCGCTAGACATTTCGCTTATGATAGCTAAAATTACATCATAGCGAATTCTTCACATCATAGCGAAAAATACTCGTGCATATGTAATTTCACTTTCGCTTATGCCTCAGATTTTCACAAGATAGCAAAAATCACCGTGCATAGCAAAATTGCCTCCGTCTCCCGTTGTTTAAACGACCGCTTTGGCTTTTCTTCTTTCTCGCCTCACCGTAATTTTGTTGTTTCATATTGTTTTGTAATTTCCCTTTTTCAGCATATATAAGCTTCCTACCTCAGAATAAAATGGACATGAATCACTTAAGAATAATTTTTAGAGAAGCTTTCAAACTTCTCCTGCCCCGCTTCTTCTCTGTTTGTTTTCTTTCCCATTCTTTTCTATTTTCTTGGTTGCCAAACACCCTCCAAGGATGACAACTTGAGGATGAGCGGCTAAACCCTTCCCTCCTTGAAGCGGAAGGTCATTGGTGCGTGATCTCGGGCTAATGGAGGTCCTCTCTGCTCTTCATGTACTAACGCGGTCTCAGGTTCTCCCTTTAACTTTTGTGTTTAGATCCCTTCGATTCATGTTGAATGGTCGTAAGATTGTAATTTTTGAAGTCATCTGATGCTTATTACTAGATTCCAGATGTTCATTAGTTACCATTTATTACCTATTGTAATGTGAGTCATGAGACTCGCTGAACTCATCGAGAAACATAAATGGCCAGTGAATGCCATTTTTCAAAAGGAAAATTTTAGGGTCTAGTTTTTAAAGCTAAATGAAGATCCGGTTCGAGAAATGATTATAGGTCATCCTCCCCAACGCGAGGAAAATGGACCCGAGAACCCCTCAGTGACCTTTAGAACCTAAATCCAAGAGTCTTCTAATTTTTAAGGAGACTTTACATTTTATTTTATTTAAATTTCAATTTGCTAACCATTACACCCCGCTTAACAAAACCCCAAAATCCAAAATTAAATTCACCCACTTTAAGCACTTCATCAAGAATATTCAGATGAAGAAACCCATCCCCTGAAGTTCGAATTTCTAGAACCGTTATATCATAGTGAGCTTGACTACGCTTTAGGAGGAATTTAGGAAACAAATTTTGTTGATTCCGATCACCCTAATGCATCGAATCAATACCCGGAACGGAATTGTCTTGCCAAGGACTTTCTACGAGAGTCCTACTATGATACCAAAGACGCAAATGGACCCACTGCTCTAGATTCTATGCGAGTGGTCTAGAGGTATTCACTGCTGCCATTTATGACTCCGAGGCAGTTTTTCTATCCCCCGGTGGTGCTTGAGTTTTACCATACCATGACATCCCGGGGAGTGCCCAATCGATGTACTTCGCTCAAAGATAGATGGCCATCCCGAGGTACTACGAAGCCTGCATATCACCGCCGCTTTAGCCCGCTAGTAGTTCCGTTAACTCAACAGATTATCTAATGGCTCCTGCACGCATCACCTAGAGAGATGGTTCGTCGCCCCTCGAGATACAACAGCCGGCCCATCCTTGGCGGAGGCGCCTCCTCCGCAGATGCTCCTCATGTACCACGACTTCACCCAACTGCCCTCGCTCTCAAAGACTATTCGCAAATAAGCAGAGGGCTACCCAGAGGCTCAGATCGATATCCGAGGGGTTTTCGTTCAACTACAGAGCTTGTCAAGGATCGCTTACTTCACTTTTGAAGAAAAGGTCCACCGTGAAGGGCCTGGGCGGCAGGCTACCCACTATTGATGTCGAGGTCAGTATGCCACTCGGCCTTAGCACCTGTCTCCTGAGGAGCCACGCACAGCGGCCCAGAGCTGCTCCTGGTTGTATCCCTTGAGCGAACCCTGTCTATGCCACTATCTTTTCTTCTACACCAGCAGGAGGAGGTCGTGGATGACTATGCAGAGGACCTGCCTAAGGGTGAGCAGCCCGATCGCTTCGATTCATCCTCTGGGCCCCGCCTCTTATCGCCCTGGCCTCTCGAGACCGCAGCCCGTCCTTCACGTCGCAGCAGCCACCCGAGCACATCCCTGTCACTTCTAGATTTATTGTTGTTATGGATGCTTATCCACACATGTGCCGTCACTCGTGATCCTTAGCGCTTCTCGCACAAAGATTTGGTCGAGCTTACGCCGCAGTCGAAGTCACTCGCAAAATTAGGCTACTCTTCTACGATACGTGAGCCACCTTGGTCTCCCACCGCTTAGCATGACGCAGCCTATACGTTCTACTCACTATGACCAAATCAGACGCCGCAGCCTCTTTGGATGTATGTCATACCGCAAAGAGCTTCGCATCCACCAACTTCTACACCACCAAGACAAGCGATAGTGGGTCGCATCTCCTTCTCTAGCTTCTAATCCTCACCCTGAGGGACACGCTTATACTTTGGTCAGGGGAGACAGGCACTAAGTGGCATTTATCATACTTATGTATTGTTTTGTTTTATACTTGTGTTGTTTTAGTTTTATCAACTGCCTACTTGTCTTGTATGGGACTGTTTTGTATGTATGTATTAGCCAATAGTAGGCAGTGGTTTATTTTGCTTAGCTATGTATAGTAAATTCAGCCTATGATAAGCTTCGTACTAGCCTTTTGGTTATATTAAAAGTTTTATAGCGTATTTTCTATTTTCTCGTTTTTTGCACTCCACATTTTTTTATTTTATTTTATTTAATTAACTTTTGTATATGCATAATGAGACTAGCCTTGCAATTTGATGAACTTAGTTTTCCCTAATGTCAGTTTCTACACAAGTAGAAGGGTCCTATGCCAAGTCGTAGTGGATGACTAGTCAACTTCATGTATTTAACCCGTCTTCCACCTTTTTATCTTAGCCACACACCGAGAGCACTGCAGTCTCAATGATAGGTTAAGAAACAAAGACAAACCCCTCTACGATGCAAATCCTAACCTAGTGTCACATTCTCACAAACGATTGACCCCCATGCATATACAATGTGTCTTCCAAAATAAAAGAAGAGAAAAGAAAAAGAAAAAAGATAAGAAAAGAATAGAATCATGAGCTACTTCTTGAAACCCAAGCACGGTCCGAGGGGTTTATGGCGAAAGCCTTTAAAGCCCAAGGTTCTAAACCTTCATTGTCGGGAGTCACACTTGTTCACTAAGCACCCGTGGATGGGTGGAGTTTAAATGAAGTCAGAGGTAGGAGGCCTGGAATCATTCTGAGTCCTGGTGAAACCTATAGCTCAGGGTCGAAAGATCCTCATGGCTTCGATGCCCTAAACCTTCACCGGTCAGGAGTCAGTTTGCTAACTCGCTATGACTCTTGATGAAGTCGAACCTCAAGACGCACCCTACAACGCAAAAGAATTGTATAATAAGGCAGTCCTCAACATCTATTTACGTTAGTTAACATACAAGGTTATGGCATTAGCTCTGGCAGGGGGAGAGCGTATAGTTTCATAGTTTATGACGGGAGACTCCGATCAAACAAACCCCGCAGTTTTTATAGAAGAGATCGGTTCATGCCCTCGAGGAGGGAGCTGGTCGCTTAACACAGAGGTTTTCATTCTTTCGAGATGGTTATTAGCTTAGGTTTTGTGTGATTCTCATCGCAGCTATGCGTAATACTCAGATGCTCTTTTACTTCCCCTGCTTTTGTTCTCACTGTTGATTACTTCGGCATTGCTACGAGACTAGCAATGTTCTTATTAGTGTGATTAGTACCCTGTGCGTTATTTTGAACCCTATTTAAGATAGGTTCTAAGTGCTTTTGCGTACTAATCATGCCAGTTGCTCGATTGACACAAAGGTAGGTCCCTTAGGTACTGTAATGATTGTATTCGAGGTCAAGCCAGGGTAGTTTTTGCGTGTGCTCTCGTAGACCTATTCTATCACATCGCTAGACATATCGCGAAGTCGAGCTGATTTATATCGCGCGCATGATTTATCTTCTTCGATTGCATCATGCCCGATTGAAGAAATAATGCTGCAGCTTTTGCGGAAGCGGTGAGAAACAAAAAGCAATTTCACTACGATAGCGAAATTCGCTACAATAGCAAATTTAATTATATAGCGTAATTTCGCCAGAATAGCGAATTCGTTATGAGCACTTGCTACATAGCTTAATTTTCGCTATGCTTGCGAAATTCTCGCTTACATAGCGACTCTCGCTTATGTAGTTGGAAATTTCGCATAGCTTAATTTTCACATACTAGCTAAATTTCGCTACATAGCGAAAATTTCACCTGTAGCGAAATTGTCTGCTTCCTGTTTTTGTGTACAAACGACTCCATTTTGATTAATTTCATTTCTACCCTCAATGTAACTATACTATTTAGGATAGATTGGTATTTTCACCCGGTCAAAGGCTATATGTCTCTCTTATGAACAATTTGTAACCTAACTTTCATTAAAGGCATTTCCATTACGGCCCCCGTTTTCGGCCCTCATTTGCTTTCTTCTCCTCTTCTTCACTTTCTAGGCAACCAAACACACCCTTCGAGGATGACAACTCAAAGGATGTTGCCAGTTTCAAACCTTGAAGAGAGAGGGTTGCTATGTAGGCTGATAAGGTTTACAAGTGTTCTCCCTCGCTTTCACGAAGGTGCATCGGGTATTTATGTTTGCACTTTCAAAACTAGGTTTAAAAAGCCAGTCGATGTACTTCTTGCACAATACTTACAAGATTTTAGGGTTCAGTGTATTCTTAATGTTAGATACACTGACATCCATTAGTTGTCATTTATGAGCCATCGGGGATAGGTTAAATGCTAGATATCAACTGTGAATAGTTACGTTCAAGAATGCTATGTTTCAAAGAGGAATGGTACTAAGGGTTGGTTTTTAAAGTTAAACAAAGATCCGGTTTTGGAAATGACTATAGGTCATTTACCCTAATGCGAGGAAATAACCCGAGGACACCTTTGCAACCATATCATACCAAACTAGTAGCCCGAAACTTCAAGGACTTCTTTGAAAAGTAAATAAAAAGAATTAAACGAGCATCCTTTAGATCCGCCAATCGAGTCGGACCGGAAAGGGGTGCTACGTAAACATTCTATTTACCTCGTCCCTTTCTTCATATTGCTCTGTTACTGCTTGAGTGGCTTTAACCGTCTCATTCTCCCACTCAACATACTCTTCCATGATTTCGTTGAGGTTTGGAACCAGGTTGGTGGGCTCAGACATCATGAGAGATCAATTAGGGTTTTGGAGCTCTAGGTTTTTTAAAAGGCAAGATGAGAGAGATTTGAGTATGGAAGTTGAGAGGGTTGATGGTTTATGAGAAAGGTGGTCCTTCGGTTTTCAAAAATTTTCTATTTATAAGCCAACTATTTTTTTTATGTCTTCATTAAATGTCGCGACAGCAATTTCCTAGGGTTCCTTCTATTTTTAATACGATGTCGCGACAGACATAAATAATTGTCGCGACAGAGTTTTGCAATCTATTGGAAATCAAGCGCTTAAATGTTACATATTAAGAGAGAATGTTGTGACATTTTTTCAAGATATCTTCTGAGTTTATGTCACGACAATGAAAATATGTGATGCATATAACCTGCTCTTCAATTTAAGTCCAACCGATCATGTCACATTGTCAATGTGTAGAAAGTATGTTGCGACATTTTAGTGCTCTTCTGAATTTTTGTTGTGACACAGAGAAAGTATGTTGCAACATTCAACTTAAAATTTTTCAGAATTGCATTTAATACTGTTTTCACTCAAGACGCATTTAAAGCAAGGTGTATTCACTCATACCCAACTGAATATACTTGTGCAAACTCATTTAATCAACCAAGAACCTCAATGCAAGTATGAACAACAAAATTTTCTTTATTCTAAAATACCCACAAAGATGATGTTCAGAATATATAAAACAAATTTGAAACCAACAAAGCTACTATTCATTGTCTGTCTTAAAATAAAATCACATTCCCCCAAACTTCAATTATGCATTATCATTAAAAACAAATTAAGGGAAATAGAAATACTCTCCCTTGTAGCTATTTTTTGCATTTTTCAGCTTGAGACAATGTGCTTCCTAATAAAATTCATCTTTAATATAGCTTCATTGTCCTGAAAAATCAACAACCACTAAAATAAAAATTTTGACAGAATTAACACTGGAACATTCAAACTCACAAAATCTAATCAACATTCGAAATTAAAATGAAAATTTAAAATTGGGTTGCCCTATTAGGCTATCATTTCTTTAATTGGCCTTTAGTTAGACATTATTGATAATTTATTCATTTTCAGCATCTCCTTATATGCTCCTCTAGTCTGAGCAGTTCTTCCTCAATATTTGTCCAATGCCTCTTTCCTCCTACATCTTCTTGTTTTCTTGCAATTCATTGTCTCCTCTCAATGAAGTAGGTGTAAAATCTTTTGGATTTGTTTCTATACTACTGGGAAATGCATTCCTTGATTGGTTTTGCAAGGAAAGGGCTAGTTGCCCTACTTGAGTTTCCAAGTTCCTCAGTGAAGCATTAATATTTGTCCAAACACAAGCCAGTTTGCTTGAAATCTTCAGTTCAAAATCTCTTCTCATGCGTATTCAAAATTCTTTTGCTTTCTGACATGAAATGCAGCATCTGATCTTCAACTGATTGAAGTCCTTTTCCGACCCCGATATTCTCCCCCATTGTCCTCCTGGTCAAGCATCGTTTCGGGAACCCGGGCCGAGCATAAGCCTAATGGTAATTCTATCCAAGTCCTGGGGTCTCGTCGTGGTTCTCCACCATATGAAAAGCTTCATGGTTCCTTAGTACTTCGATGTGCTAGTGTGTGTGCAAGTCGATTAGGCTTGAAGTGATAACTTTGCTCACTCATATACTTGGTCTCCCTCAACTCGTAAGGCTCTTCTTCAACTGGTCCCTTCAAGATCGCTTCTAGTTCCTTCTTTATCAAGCTCCCACTTCATGTGCGTGATGTATTCTCCTTTCATTGCTTCCCATTGCCTATCACCGCATCCGCTTTTTTACTTTAAGCAGGCCACAATGATTCAGCCTTAATCAAACCACTTCCCTCGCCTCCGTCGTCGTCCCCGAAGCTTCGGTGATGGAGCCTTGTAGTTGCATTTGGCAAGGTCTTCAATCAGTTTGCCTTGCCTCCTCTGCACTTCTTCTCTTAAAAGCTCCACAGCACGATGCATCAATTATACCCTTGGAGGCATAATTGATGGCATGATAGAATATATCTATCTAAGTGGTCAGATCTATTCCATGCATAGGATATCTTTTTAATAGTCTTTTAAATCCTTCCCATGCGTTGAAAAGACTCTCCTCTTCCCCCTACTTGAAGACAATTATTTCTCCTCTTCTCTCGCCAGCTAAAGTTGAGGAAAATCAAGCCATATAGGCTCCCCAATAACTCTTCCCAAGTGTTCACTCATCCCACCGGTAATGACTCCAAACCATGTTGTCGCCACATCTCTCGGGAGTGGGAAAGTCAATTGATTACTTCCGGTCTCACCCTATCTGCTTGATCAGTCACATCTCATGAATTTAACATGCCCATTGGGATCTTCAGAGGGATGACCAGTGAACTGGTGTTGCTATACCATGGTAATCAATGCTGGCTTTAGCTCAAAATTGTTGGCTTCTATGGCAAGTTGTCTTACTGCAGAGTACTCCACTTGGATAATAGACCTCCAAAAGTCCTCCATAATATTAGGCCTCTGATTTCTCTCTACTTCTTCTTCTTCTTCTTCTAGAATAGCTTGCAATCTTTCTCTTTGATTTTTCATACTTCTAGATTCTGTAACTATGATCTTCCACAGATTATGTAGTGTTCTCTCAACTTCAGTGTTTAGAGGCAGCAGATCTGCTTCTAGTTTTCTATGCATTTAAAATCTTCCTAAAATAGAAACACACTAAGATCAAATGAATTTTGAGGGAAACAGTTATATCCATTTAAGCTCATAGAAACATGTCAGTAGCTTCTTGGCCTACTACCATTAAAATTGTTTTTGTGATTTTCTGAAAAATAATATCAAATAGATAAATGTCCAAATTAGTAAATCCCTTTTTGGTTAGAATATTGATCTTTAAATTTATCATTTCTATCCCCAGCCAATGGCGCCACAAACTTGTTAAGACCAAATGATATATACAAATTTATGACACTACTACCAAAGGACTATTACCTAATCCCCGGTAACGGCACAAAAAACTTGTTAAGACCAACTATATGATGTGAGCAGTGTATGCCAATCTTCTAGTACTGCCACACAAAAACTTTTTAGTCTATGGAAATAATGCCAAACACTTGTCAAGACCATTTTTCATATGTATGAAAAGATGGAATTGTTCTTTGTTTTTAAAATGATTCATTTAAAATTTATGTGTGTGGTCTCGATCACTGCAAGTGCACAGGTCGTACAAGTAATAAAAGTGGATATTTAAAGCTGTGATATCGTCTTTAATGGTAGGAAAGATGATAAATCAAAAGACTAACTACCCTAATTACTCAAGATCATTACTATTTGAACTCCACTGATATGATGATAAGAGGACTAAAATGTAGTCCTATACTGAAATCTTAAATATACAAAAGTAACGTTTAATAAAATTAGGGTTGAGGATTCACTGAGTGGGGCAAAACTGGACATGGATCAATTAATAATAATCAATTTCTGGGCACTACTCGATTCAGCTCAACCATCAATCGAAAACTAAGTTAGTCAAAGATGCAAGGTAGTATAGTTCGATTTCTCCTCAACCTTACTTTTCACTAATTAAAGGTTCATATTCATTTCGAGACATGATTCTAATCAGTTAGTTGTAATATTAACCCTTTCTAAGATTTCCAAGTATTTTTCCTTTTTAGTACTTCATACTCAGATCTTAGGACTAAAGAATTTCGCCTCAAAGACAGGATATTGCAAGCCTTTTCCAATTTGATCGACACCTCATCCTACACTTCGATGAAAATTCATCTCCTTGATTAGATCTTAGCTAACACCTGATCGAATCAATTCAAGAGAAGACGAGACTCCCCAGTGATTAAATGTGATACTTCATTCAACCTTCCTCAACTTATAAGTCAGGATCCATCTGAGTAATCCTCAAAGTTCATTAGTTCCATAGTATTAGTCTACAATACTCCACAAAGGAACCCGCTCTACACCTCTCGTGATTCTCCATCTCATGTCAGCCTTGGGAGGGCCCCTAGAAACCGAGTGAGATGATCTTGCATCGGTACACGGTACTAGTACCGATGGAACAAGTAAATTTATAAACAATACCAATCAAATAAATCTTAAGAATTTAATTGTTGATTTCTTTCAATCTATGCAACAAATTATCTATCAATGACCCATTTCCAAGAGCTCCAACTTTTCAAACTCGGGTTTACTCATATCAATGATCAATCGATCAGAAAATTCACCAAACTTGGCAAATGAACTCCGAAATAAATGAACCTCCAAAACCTTCCAACATCCATTTAAATCAAACAAAGAATGAAAAGAAGAATTTATAACGAATACACTGGAGTCGCACTTCGATACAATACCCAAATCCGTAAATTAAAAGAAAACTTAACAAAATAAAACTATACTAAGCTAAATCTTTACTAAATGGAAAATAAAAGAAAAAATAAAAATAAAATGTACAAGAGTCTTCAACCACCCAAAAAATCCTAGAGTCGCCTAGTCGCATGACATTGCCCTAGAAGCTGTATTTATAAAGTTTTCCAATGTTAAGCTCTTACTTCATTAATTCGTGATTGTGGATCCCCAAAATTCGCTCAAATCGTCTATTTGTTTAATAGAAAGTTCACTTATCAGACAGAGTTTAGCCTTGCCGCTCATGTTGTAGCTTGCTTTTCATTTGACTGCTTCTTCAGTTTATTTCGATTGTGTTACGACATACTTTGATGATGTATCGACATAAATTTATTTCATCAGTCTTGTTCTTATCACGACAAAATGCTCCCTGCGGGCCGCGACACACCAACCCATATTGTTCCAAATTCTTCATGTCCTTATCCTTCTGGAGTTTGTCGCAACATAATTTTCCTTATCACGACAAACATTTACTTTTCAGCCTGTCAACTGTGTCGTAACTCTGTCGCGACAGGATTTCTTTGAATCCTTAGCAATTTTTGTCACGATAGGAAACTCCTTGGTCGCGACAGACTTTTCTTTCCTGATTCTTGTCACTTGCTGAACTGTTTGTCATGACATAGAATTATATGTTGCAACACAATATCCTTGGCCATTCTCAGCTCTTCTACAATTTTTATCGCGACCTAATTTTTCTCTGTCACGACAGAATTTTATCATTCCGTAGTTTTTATTATCGCAACATAAAACTTCTTTGTCGTGACATAGGTTTTGCCTTCAACTCTTTATTATGTCGCAACAAGAATTTATTTGTCCCATTCTTCTTATATTACTCTACAGCTTCTTGCCACAACAGGGAATTCACCTCCTTCTTGTTTTGTTTGTCGCGACATAAATAATCTTTGTCCCGACAGATATTTTGCTGCTCTTGGTTGTGAATTCTGAATGTTATGTCACGACAGGATTTTCTTTATCAGATGTAAATTTCCCTTAAGTCAAGCTTATGCTGAAAACTTATTGCTGAACATAAAAACACTCTGTCTCACCGACTTGTGTTATATTCTAGCACTTTCACAAGGACAAGAGTCATTTTCGTCACGACTGAGCACTTAATCATCGCCCCTTTTATGTCACGACAGAGGAAATCTTGTCACGACAAAGCTCCTTTGCTATTCGCGATAGAGCAATGGGGTATCATGACAATTTTCTTCACACCTTTCTTTATTAATGTCGTGATAGAAAAACTCTTTGTCGCGACATAAATTTCTCTTTTTCCATTGAGCTTTGTCTGAACTTTGTTGCGACATTTAGTTGCTGGTTACGACATAGTTCCTTTGGCCTATTTAATTTGTACGCGACAAACAAAATTATGTCGCCGGCCACGTATCGGCCGCATTTTCCACTCCGCTTCTTTCGCTTGCTTCTCTTTAAATAACACCGCATAACATAAAGTTGGTAATATTCCACTTGGCAAGGCCAAATAGATCTAAAATTGTTAAAAACATGCCAGGAAAATGGATTAAAAATAGATGAGTTTAAGACTCATCATGGGGCAGTTTCTCTATGATCTCAATCTTGGCCGATCAACCTTAATTCCTCTTCCGGATATGCGATGCCCCAGTACTATGTCTTTTCTCACCATAAAGTGGCACTTTTCCCAATTTAAAACTAAATTGGTTTCCATGCACCGTTTCAGTACCAAGGTCAGATTATGGAGGCAGTTATCAAATGTAGAACCAATCACCGAGAAATCATCCATGAAGACTTCAATGGATTTTTCAACCATATCCGAAAATATTTCCATCATGCATCTCTGAAAGGTTCCTAGGGTGTTACACAGTCCAAATGGCATTTTCCGAAAAGCGAATGTGCCATAAGGGCATGTGAAGGTAGTCTTCTCCTAATCTTCCAGAGCAATGGTGATCTGATTGTATCCCGAATATCCATCCAGAAAGCAAAAGTACTCATTCCCCGCAAGTCTATCTAACATCTTATCAATAAATGGAAGTGGGAAATGGTCCTTTCTGGTCACTTTGTTCAGTCTCCTGTAGTCAATACAAATTCTACATCCTGTAACTGTTCTGGTCGGGAGCAGTTCATTTTTCTTATTTATTATCACCGTAGTTCCTTTCGGGCACCACTCAACAAGCAGCCACCCATGAACTGCCGACGGGGTATATCACTCGCATCTAACCATTTAAGTACCTTTTCGAATCACTCTTTTCATTGAAGGATTTAAACGTCTTTGGGCATCCACTGTCGGCTTGCTATCTTCCTCCAATAATATCCTGTGCAAACACATAGATGGCCTAATCCCCTTTATATCAGCTAGGGACCATCTAATCGCTCCCTTATGCTCCTTAAGGATCTTCAACAATTTCTCCTCCTCCATGTTAAAGAGGGAGAATGAAATGATGATCGGTAGTGTAGATTCCTCCCCAAGATCAGCATATCTCAAATGATTGGGGAGTTTCTTCTCTTCCACAATAGGGGGTTTCTCAATAGAGGGAGTTAATCGGCTTGGGCTCTCCCAAATATTCAAAGTACTTTCTTCTATTGGGCCCCAAAGAATCCATCCATTTCACATACTCCTGAACTGTCTCATCTTCACAAGAGGAAGGGTCATCATGAGTCAGGCTAGTCTCCAATGGTTCTGAAGGACCCAATTGGCTAGACACTATAGCCTCTAGCACATCCACTCTAAAGCAACTGTCATTATCGTGTGGATGCTTTATGGCATTGAAAACATTGAATGTCACTTCCTTTCAACTCTCAACTGAAGTTCACCTGCGACATCAATCATCGCTCTTCCAAAGGGCTAAGAATGGTCGTCCAAGGATAATTGGGACCTTTTTATCTTCTTGCATGTCTAGAATGATAAATATGCGGTGAAAGATAATTTGTTCACTCTCACCAACACATCTCTACGATACCCTCACTCTGATGAAAGTTAAATGATCGATCCGTTAACTACAAGGTGATCAGAATAACGTGCTTCTCCCAATTCTTAGCTTCTTAAAGATCGATCACTAAAGATAAGATTAATGCTTGCACTTAGATCACACAAAGGCACTTTCAAATACCGCATTCCCAATAGCACAATGGGATTGTGAAGCTACCCGATCTTTCAACTTGTGTGACAACTTTTCAGAATATAAAGACTACATTCTTCCGACAGAGCGACAACAATCTCATGTTTCCCAACTTCCTTTTCTGCATAAGACGCCCTTCATGAATTTCACGTTATCTCCAAGATTTGCTCATGCTTCAAGAAACGGGGATGTTGACGTGAAGCTTTTTGAAAATCCATGAACCCTAAACCGTTTATCCAACTGCTCCTTCTCGCCCGTGATATACGGATAATAGCCTCTCATCATATCGAGGTTTCAGCTTCAACTCTCTCCGTGTGTTTGAGACTAGTTTCTTTACTAACGCCCCACTTAAGGGTTGCTGTACTTGCAAAGGGCTCCTTCCCTTCTCTCCTCGGGTCAGACTCCGCTACCAGGAAAATCTCTCACGTTTTCGCTTCAACAACGAAGCCATTTGAAATTCTATCCGGACTTCCAAATTTCTAGAGTCAATGCTTGATTGTTCAATGACATTCGAGTCTCATTCGAACTTATCATGTGACTTCATCATATTCATATGCATATCGCCTAATCGTTCCATTCTAGATTCAATTCACTTCTTCTCTGAGGTGGTTTGAGAGGCTCGTCGCTCCATATGATTACCTCGTATCTGATTTTTCCATAAAAAGTTGGGATGGTTCTTCCACCCCTGATTGTAATTTTGACCATATGGGTCGAAATATTTTATAATCATGATGCATGCTTCACAAAGACCTCTGCACTCATCATTAGGCACCAAGAGGCGGGATTGCAGATCCACGCATATCGTCGCACGCAGTTTCGCTTTCTTTTAACTTTATACATGTATAATTGAGAACCTAATTTGCTGAGAAGCTAGAGTTACTTTGAGAATGTAGACACTTGAAAGGCATAAGTTTGTGAACATGTCTAATCCAAACACCTCACTAGTTTCTTCTAAGTGCTACTTCTCTCAATCGCAACACAATCATTCAAGGCTATATTCTCAAGAATTTGATAAGCCTCTACTTCATTCTTCCCCATAATCGCTCCTCCACATCAATAAGAGTCCTAGTGGGACGACTCAAACCATCAGAGAAATGACGGATTCAGATCCATTCGTGAAACCATGGTGAGGCATTTTCTCAACAAATCTTTGAATCTCTCCCATGCTTCATGTAATGATCATTCCTCATATCGATAAAGCTACTCGATGTCAATTTAATCTCACGCTTTGTCAGGAAAAATATAGCCGTAAATTTGTTCGATAAGTCATCCCATGATGTTATTGAACTGGTGGTTCTGTACGAGCCAATGCTTCGGCTTTCCTTCAATGAGAATGGGAACAATCTAAGCCGAATAAAGATCATCAAGCCACCCCATTATATTTCACTATATCACACACCTCCAAAAATTTAAGATATGAACATTTGTATCCCTGATGGCGAGCCCGTGAACCAAATTCTCAAGTAACTGGAGAGTAATGACTCGAGTCAAAATTGTTCGCATGTACGGGTCTCCTAATCACAGGAGAACCAGACGGCCACTCATAATCTCTCGATAGTGGCACATAGTATCCATATTTGTTGCATTAGGGATGTATACTACCTCCTAATCGAACTAACATCGCCTTCTATTTCTTCCATCTAGCCCCATAGGTAGTTGTTCCACTCTAGCTGCTTTTCTCTTGTCCCTTATAATTCTTTTCAAAGTTCTCTCGATTTCAAGATCTAAAGGAATAAGATTTTCAGCAGATTCCCGTCGCATACAATTAACGTACCTACAAGCTTTTCACAAAACAAAGAAAAAATAAAGTATCAAGAATTAAATTGAAACAAATGTCTGAAGTACCAAAGAAGTACTTAGTGTTTGTATTAGCATAAACACCACAATGAAATAAAACTTTTCCCCGACAACGGCGCCAAAAATTGATAGGCGTTTATGTGATTATGTTTTTATGGATATGCAATAAGAAGTGCAAATTGCCTAATCGCGCAAGTATATGCTCATCATAAGATAAAGGTACTCACTACAGACAAATATCGATCCATGTGGAAAACCTTAATCGTAGTATGCTAAGTACCAAAATTATAATACTTTTAATATTCAAACTAGCTATCGTGGATTGCTGTTTGAAATAAAAGGCATTAAATTATTACTATGTAACTGTGGTGATTCGCATGTAAGAATGATCAAAGGGTGTGAAAGAGGTTAGGTTGTCGGGTGTTGCTGACGTCTCTACTATGTAAAGCTACGATTGTATACCATTATCTAATATACATGTTCTCCAAGGCGAGCTCTTATCTACGGTAACTAAAGCCTTTCTCAAGGTCATTTAAACTTTCTTTATCACTAGGTTTCTTGCTCCTTGGCTCAACCCCAAGCATTAAAGTTGCATTGAATGCAAAGAACCCCTAAGCCTTCTAATCATTGATAATCCTATATTACCAAGTTTATTAGGTTAACCCACCTACGTCTAATTCTTCGTTCACTTCTCAAATCTTACAAAGAACCACTTACATATTAAGATTGATCAGATATTAATATGTTGATTTAACTAAGCATGAGTTAATGGTAAAACAAATATATATAAGATAATGGAATTATGAAAAGTCAACACTTTAACATAGTATTCATGTCCAATTCACTACCAACACCCTAAACCACGAAATTAGAACCTCATGATGTTCTGTTCCATTACAAAAGAAAAGAAAGACTTAATAATAAGGATAGAGAAAACTTCAATGATCGAAGGAATGACGGTCTCCCAAATTCTTCAAGTCTCTCTCTCTAAGATAGGCCTTCAAGTCTCCTTTCCTATGTTCCAAACCCAAGTTCTTCAAACCCTAGCACTGCAAACGTTTTTCGAACCCCTAAAATTTGACTCTCCCATTCCTTTTATAGCTTCTTCATGAGATAAGGTTTGTTAAGTTTTTTCCCCGTTAACGTCACACGTTGGAAAAAGTCACGATGTCGGGCCGTGGACATTGAGCTGATTGCACCATCTTTCCTCCGTGACTCCTACAAGGCTCCATTTCCAACACTTTTCCTGCAAAAACCCAATACAAACTAAATATTAGAAAAGTAATCAAAACGAAGTCATATATATATGAAACTAATCCCAAATCTCGCTAAATCCCGAGTTTGTAATGAGTGTTTTTGGGCACTCATCAACACACCCCTGGGTCTCTGAAGTACCGGCTTGGAAGTCCTGGCCTCGACCCCGATCCTAACATTGGGACTGACACCAATTCCCGCCCATGTCAGATAAGGAGGAACACCACGCTGATGCGGTCCCACTCGACACCCGACCGTGGTGTCTCGAACTCGGGGATCCCCGTCTCCGAGGGCAATTTCATCAGTCGTCTGTGCTAGTGACAATGGTAACACTATCTCGCCCGGGATCGGCTGGGGAGCACAAAGTGCCTCCCACCCATGAATGATCGACCTCGCCCGTCCCGTGACCACTCGATTGTCTCGAGATCCGCGCGGCGTAGTCTTCTACTTCTTTCTCAGCTAGAAGAAGATTGATTCTCCTTCCTCTAAAGACTGTGACCAATGATGCCCGTGTCATCCACTCTCTTCAACGCCAAAGATGTTTTAACCATCGAGTCCCCTCCTCCCATGTATGTCAGAGGATGATGTGCCTGAAACCTCTGGAGGTTACTCATCCCTCCCTAACGCACTGTTGCACTGTACCGCGCAATGAGAGCGCCTACGCGACTCGCCCACGCAATGATTGCAAATCAGAAGTGCCCATAGCCCTATAAAGGCCTCGTGGGTCAAAACAGTGGTGGTTAAGATCGCCTACCCGGACGACCTCTACGTCCCCGTCCTCAACTTGCCATTTACACTTGTCAAATAGAAAATTGAGATTTCTTTTTCCTTATTTCGTTAATGGTGAATAATGTCAAACACTAGTAAATATCAGCCTTGCATTTATCATGTCATTTATTTTCCGAACCCCCTAAGGTTACGCTTTCTAACCCTGTTCATCTTTTCCTATATACATCATACCATGTATACACCACACCATATGTAACACATCATGTAGCACACATCGAGCACAACACGGAACACACGATGCATGCAAAGGGTCTAAACTATCCCATAAATTCCTGTGTAATCACCTACCTGCACCCTCGATACCAAGTCGTGACGCTAGCATCAGATACCGAGAATTAGGTAATCATAAACCTAAGCCTTAACACCAAGCAATACCAAGCTATGATGCTTGTATGGAACATTGAGCTCCAATTAATTCCCATACCTTAGCTCTGACCTACAACTGCATGTCCTAGACTATACCCAACGAGCCCTAGGTATTCATATACCTATGCTCTAATACCAAGTTGTGAAGCTGGTATCAGATGCACCATAAACGTCATGGCCTAGGCCCATGCCCCTCAAGCCCTAGGTATTCGTATACCTAAGCTCTAATACCAAGCTGTGACACCCCAAAACCCAAGGGTCCCGTTGACAACCCATCAACCTGCGGAATACCTTGTGAAAATCGGGGTAACCCGATGTCACATCACTGCATCCCATTTCTTAGGATTGTAACCTGAGCAGACATATATTAACCTTCATACCCTTCCGAGCATAGGCAATCATTTCCATATAAAATACACTAGACTATCTCACAAACAGTCTATAAAAGTTTGATTACAACTCTTTCATACAAAAATATATACATGTCATAAGTGTGCTCAAGATAAAATACAAAACATAACCAAAGCCACAACAAAATTTCCTTCAATCGCAATCCCTGACGAGGGCCGGCATCCGCACAACCGAAAGGTCCCATGACAAAGGAGCGGTCAGCAGTAAACACCTACAAGGGTTACTCCCCACCTAAGTGCACATGCAATGCCGTGTTCACATATTCCAAGTAAAACATGCAATTCTGTACCTGAAATTCTACATGCTATGAAAGAGATGTGACTCATCATGCCCATGTCCCAAGTCCTAACCAACTCCCTCACACATGCATATGCCAAATGTGAAAACTCGTCATTAGTGTTTCACCCAATGACCCTTTTTCCAAAACAAAATCTTTTGTTTTATAAAACAAAACCCATTGGATATACCTCCAATGTCCATTTGATTTAATCAAATCCCGTGTGTTTATGCATTTGTGGGCCACGGATTTTTGGGTTCTCACCGCAGGACTTCACACGCCTTTACAACATTTTTTGGACTTTCACCGTCAATTGCATTTGAACCAGTCCGGGTTTTTCACCCGAGGGGGTATCTATCCCTTTTTGCTATGCCCAACACACGTATTTTTCATGTTATGCAACCATGAGACTCATTTTGGACGTTGTCCCATTACCGAGCTCACCACCCATTCACCAAGAATGATGAATGATCATAAACATGCACACACACCCAACACAATAAGATGTCCCCATGCATATGCAATGAAAAATGTCAATGCATGTATCTCATGTTACATGTACAATGAATACTACATGGAACAATTTATAAACCGTACTTTATGCCAAGTACCATGGATAATTATATCGAAAACATATAATTTACATCCCAAAACCCGGATAATTTACATATAATTAGATTGATTCGTTGTGGTTTTCGTGGATGACATTCTTAATCTACTCCAAGTCTTTGGAGGATCATGAGGGTCACTTGAGGATTGTCCTCCAAACCTTGAGAGAACATCAATTGTATGCCAAATTCATCAAGTGTGAGTTTGGGCTTACTAAGGTGAGATTCTTGGGGCACGTGGTATCTGCTTCAGGAGTATCCATGAACCTGAAGAAGGTTGAGGCAGTTATGAGTTGGGAGAGACCAAAGTCTGTCTTCGAGATACGTAGTTCCTTGGGATTAGCAAGGTATTACAAGAGGTTCATTAAGGACTTCTCCTGATTAGTTGCACCTATGACAAGATTAACCCAGGAGGAGGTCAAGTTGTAGTGGAATGACGTGTGTGATAAGTCATTCTAGGAATTGAAAAGGAGGCTTACTTCAGCTCCTATTCGATAGTCCCAAAAAAGGGGTAGAGGTACACTATGTATTATGATGCCTCCAAGGACGGACTGGGATGTGTTTTGATGCAGTCCGAGAGGGTTATAGCTTATGGTTCTCGGCAATTAAAGACCCACGAGCAGAGTTACCCCACGCTTGATATGGAGTTGGCTGCCATTGTCTTTGCTTTGAAGATTTGGCGCCACTACCTATACGATGAGCAATTCGAGATGTTTTCATACCATAAAAGTCTGAAGTGTATTTTCACACAGTGGGACCTCAACATGAGGCAACATAGATGGATGGAGTATCTGGAGGATTAAGATTTTCGCTTTGTATTACCACCCTAGTAAGGAAAATGTGGTGGCTGATGCACTCAGCCGGAAGTCACGGGGAGTGTTGGGTTGTATAGCCTCCTAGGAGTGGCAGATGATCGAGACTACTGACAATCTGCACTACAAGATGCTGATTCATGCTCAAGGTACTGGTTTAGTTGGCTACACCTTCCCTATTAGCATAGTGATTAAGTCTCAGGGGCAGGACACAAAGATATTGTCCATCGGGGACTGGGTACATACGGGTACAAGTGACAAAGGCTAGGCCATTCACACGGATGGTGGGGTCTCGCATGGGGAAGAGTTATGGCTCCCCACCGCGTAGACCGAGAGAAGAGATCCTCAAGGAGTTCCATCGCCGTTTATGCATTCAAGTGGCACGAAGATGTACCATGATCTTCGCCCCAAAAGATATCGATGGGATGAAGAAACACGCTGAGATTTCATTCACGATGTCTCACGTGTCACAGGTGTTGGCACCGCAGGCCAACAAGGTTACTCCAGCCTTTGGAGGTGGTTGAATGGAAGTGGGAATATGTCACGATGGACTTTATGACTCACCCTACTGACGGTGCGGGTGATCGTGGGACTAGCTTACTAAGCTTCGGGCACACTTTCTACTGCGCGATGACCTTCACATTGGGGAGGATTTTCAAGTGTGTCAGATATACGTGGAGATATCCGCTACATGGAGTGTCAGATCCATAGTACGGACGAGATTCCGTGTTTACGCTCATTCTTCAAGAGTTTCCAGAGAGCCATGGGGACACAATGATGACGAAAGCATAGCCATCCTTAAACCTGACTACGTGAAAGGACCATCCAGACGTTAGAGGACATGCTACGGGCATGAGTCCTTGATCTCAAGGGTAGTTGGGAAGAACATTTACCCTTAGTGATATTCACCTACAACAATTTTTATCAGGCAAACATACAGATGGCACCCTATGAGGCCACTATACGGAGGCCAAGGTCGATTCTATTTGTTGCACCTGAGAAAGCAGAGAGAGATCCACCAATCGCTTCAAAGTCAAGCTGAGACACCTTCGAGAAGGCGGACTTGATGACTTAAGCCGGCCTTTCTCACAGATCAGCCAACGTAAGAGCCACGCTTACCGCACGGCAAACCTTGTGAGTTCCAGGTGGGAGATTATGTCTTCTTAGTGATGCCTAAGATACGAGTGGTCGTCCGTTAGTTCTAGGAAAGTCAGTCACGAGTATACCTGCACTTCGAGGTACTCGAGAAGGTTGGTACAATTTCTTATCAGTTGGCACTACCGCCAAGTTTATCGAGTGTTCATGCAGTATTCCATGTCTCCATACTCCGGAAATACACCCCAGATCCGACTCATGTTATGGATTACGGAGAGCTTATATAGTTGATACAGATGGGACCTTCGAGGAGGGACTAGTGCGTATTATGGATAGCTGGGATTAGATTTTGCGAGGCAACACTATGAGGCTAGTAAAGGTGTTATGGCAATCGAGATATGATAACATTAGAACGTGATAATACGATACGTGCCAATTATCCTTTCTTGTTTGAGATGGAAGTGTGCTTACCATTCGATATTAAATGACCACAGATATGCATGTGATTTGAATATGTGTGTGTGAATTTCGAGGACAAAATTTTGTTAAGGAGGGGAGAATGTAAAACTCGGGTAAATTTGAATTTTTCTGAAAAATGGCAAAACAGTAAATTATCGCAATAATACAGGTTGCAAACATGGAATTTTTCTAGATCTCGGATTATGAAACGGACCTCACCGTTGGATTCGTTTCACGAAATCTAGTTATCCAAGCGAATTTCGTTGAATTTTATAGATAATCGGATTTTCAAGATTTTCGAGGCATTTGGTGCCCGATGGACCCCAAAAAACAGGATTTTTGAGAAAAATCTCGAAAATTAAAAATAAATTAAGTAAAGTTCATTTAAAATAAATTGAACTTGAACTGGGATAAAATAAATGATTTCAAGGTAGAAACGGACCCAAATAAGTCAAGGACGCGTGACACGACGTGGGCCACATGTCTAACTTAACCATTAAGTTAGAACAAAAGAGAAATTGGGAAATGGGGAGCCCATTTTCTGGGTAGTACATGACAGAGAGGAAGAGAGGAAGGAAAGAGAATTCCCAAGACTTCTCTCTTTGATCTACGGAGTTCCGTCAATCAGAATTTGTCAGGCCAAGAACGAAAGCTCATCTACTCGGCAAGGACTACACGTGGGTACCAAAAATGAGGGATTTCACCGAAGATCCAAAGGAAGAGGTTTCAAGAAATCGGATTTTCCAGGATTATGAAGTGTTCTCGAGACCTCCTTTGGTTCTTCTACACTCCAAGAGGTAGGGATTCTTCCTACTTGGGTTTATTTTCCACTCTAAGGGTTGTTTGGTTGTGTTTCATGCCCTAAGGGGCTTTTTGACCGTGTTTTTCCATAAGGGGCTATTTGGCAAAATTTTGAGGATGTGGGAATAGTGCCCTGTTCAATTTATACAAGGATGTCCAGATTTTCTAGCTGATTTCGATTAGAAAAAGAGGGAATTTGGACTAGTTTTCTTCTTAAAAAAATCAGAGCTGCAATCAGAACTCAGTTTAGGCTAATCACCCAAATCGACTCTATAACTCAAGTTATGGTCCACTCGAAATCAAGCATGTGTTGCCTCAGCACCCTACATACTCGTCTGTGATTGGGACTGATTTTTGGTCGAGAAAAATGGGAAATTAGACTAGTGTCCTTCATGGAAATTGTATCTGTATCTGAGAACTTGATGTGAGGATTTTGAATCACCCAAATTGGACCTCTATAACTCGAGTTATGGTCCATTTTCCAAGACTCACGGGTGCTACCCCCAAGCTAATCCCATACACTATCCAGATTTCAGCCATTTCGTCAGGGAAAAAGAGGGAATTTGGACTAGTTGTTCTCCATGGAAATTATATCTGCATCTATAAATTGATGTAGCTTTGAATCACTCCAAATCGACTCCGTACAAATTTTGGGTTATGGTCCATTTCTCAGATCATACAAACTTAAATGCTTAATGGCTCAGGTCTAGATTGGGGACTGTCAGGACTAGTTTCGAACTGAGTCTCGAAACTATATTGCGGTCTATGGCTTCATTGCGGTGGAATGTTTCAGGGGTATCTCTATTCCACAAATGGCTCCTGGTGGATCAAGTTTCCATTGCCAGCCTGGAAAGTGACATGCTTCATGGTACTCAATTTGAGATCACATTCAGGTCCTAATGTATTGACATGTGATGAGTTTGTGTATAGATAAGGCCATTGCATGGCTTGTTTCTAGGCTATTTGTGGACATGTTATGTCACAATTCGTCTAGAGGATGTGCATGTCATTACTTTATTAGTGATGACTTGTTTGATGTTGATATGTGTGTACAAAGGCGCTGGAGTATGAAATGTGTGATCGTTGAAATTTTATAAGCCGATTGATATAATTCGGTCCATGATGCATGGGTGATATGTATAAGTAGAATTTTCCATATAGCATTCATCATATAGCGTGGATATGGTATAGGCATGAAATGGCACATACTCAGACGTATATGCATGGGCCACGCATGAAACGGGTGCGAGTGCATGGTTATAATCAACGCCGCGCTTGGTGTTTGATCAGTAGGCTCACTGGTATAACGTCAACAAGGTCTCACGGTTGTATACATGAAAATGGAAAATATGTGTCTGCATTAGTGTTAGCAGGGATAGACACCCCCGTGAAAGCCCCGTTATTTTCGTTATACATATGTGTCCAACTATGAAAGCCGCTGAAAGTGTAGAAGGTTTATGGCCAACTGAGACCCCCGTAAATTCATACCCACAAAGACACATGGTTTTGAAAAATAAATGATCATCAGGTGTAACATCCAAAATCTTTGGTTTGAAAATAAATGAAGTTTGTTTGTAAACGATCATTGGATATAATCCATAAATGATGGATTTATCATGCAATGGGCTTTCGTATCAGGTGATGAGTTTGCAAGAACTCTGCAAGATGAGCCGGCAAGGACTAGTGGACATAGTTCATGGTTGTCCTCATCCTCATCTCACTAAGATGTAGAATTCCAACCTATGATCAGATAATCTTTTCGAATGTGTGAGAACACCTGACCGTGCATGTACCTTGGGTGAGGAGTAGCCGCTTGTAGGAAGTTTACTCTCTTGGGCGTGGCTCGCCCTATATGGAAACATTTCGGTGCGGGAGACGGAGACACCGACGGACGGCTCATTCGAGACCTGTTGAAGACCGACATGTGGCCTTGTTACCATTTTGTAAAATATTATGGAACAATATGGTTCTAATGTGTAATATTTGTAAGAGTGTTGTAATTAAACTCTTATGAATTTTTTTAAATATAATTTTGTATGTTTTAAATAAACATGGATAAATGGACCCTGTGTGGTCATTTTTTTACTCAAAAGTGGACCCGGTGAAGTCATTGTATTATATTGGGCCTCAGATGGGCCATGTTACTATGTTTTGTACAAGTTGGATTTTGGATAGAGCTCCTAATTCGTGTGCACGGAGGGTGGTCTGAAATCAACAAAATTTATAAACCTAATTCCTCCTACTGTCGTAGCATGGCTACTGTAGTATAGTGGCTCTAGGGTCGAACACAGGGATGGGTTTTCTTCGCACAAATGAGTTGTAGTGAGGTTCAAAATGGTGAATTTGTTTTTGATTTTAAGGTTTGGTAAAAACAGTGGGTTGAATTGTTTGGAAACTAAAAATAAAATAAAATAAAATGTAAAAGAAGTCTCCTTGAAGTGTCAAGCTACTGGATTTGGGTTCTAAAGTCGCGTTAGGGAGGATTACCTATAGCCATTTCCCGGACCGGATCTTCATGTGGCTATAAAAACTGAACCCTAAATAAATTTGGTATTTGCTTCCAATTGATGGTCTCAGACAGTGAATAACATCACCTTGACTCACTTTCCAACAGCTAATAAATGATAACTATTGAATATCATTATATCTAACAATAAGCATACAATGGACACAAAGCTTGCAATCTTGACCATTTAAGGTGAACCAAAGGGATCAAACCTAAAATTTGGAGAAAATAAAAACATCCTTGAATCGCCTTTCAATATCCCATAGATGATAACTAACGGATGTCAATGGATCTAGAAATAAGCATACAATGAACCCAAAAGATTATCAAATACCGATCATTCAAAGCAACCTGAAGGGATTAAAGCGGCGTTTGGATGAAACCATAAATGGTAGAAATACCTCAGATTAAAACATGGAAAACCCTTGTTTGCCTTATATCCCACCTTGATGCTTCTTTCCAAGGAGGAGAAGAGGTTCTAGCTGCTCATCCTCTGAGTTGTCATCCTCGAAGTGTGTTTTGGCTAATTATGAGAAAGTGGAAAGAAAATGAAGCAAGGGCTTGCGCTTCAAAGCTTCCCAAAAACCAAAAATTACAATGTGAAAAATTTGTCTTACAAAGTCTTTATGCAGGGCTTTTCTCGCCAAACCCCCTTAAATTACAAAATAACAAAACAAACACACTATTACAATGAGGAACCCAAATCGAGGAGACAAACAAAAGTGACAAAAAGTCAAAAAGTCAAAGCGAAGATGAACCTTGGCGAGAAGGCAATTTTCTGAGACGAAGCAATTTCGCGGTGGTACAAAAATTCTAACAGTGAAATTTTCGCGAGAAGGCCTCGAGAGATTCCTTGGGGCTTTCTTCTTACGCTCTTTCTGGCTCCTCTCTTCTTGGTTTCTAAAGCTATATTTCTGAATTCAACAGAATTCTTTTATGGTTAAAGTGATTCCAATAACTGTATAAATAGCCTACAAAAACAACAAAACTTGCCACAAAATTTGATTAGTAACCTTGCTAGGTCTTTAACATACCAATTGGGTTAATTAGGGCGATTATTACACAAAAGGTGCTCAAAAGCTATATTAATAAGGGTGTAAAATAGCACTATTTAAGTAGTAATCAGCTCCCCGTACAAAGGAAACTCTGTCCAATTTTTGTTAAAATTATGGATCCCGATAAATGGGACATTATAGTTTGGTATCGGGTCACCCGATATCCACGATTTTTCCGCAGGTTGACTGTTGGTCAACAAACCCCTAGGTTTTGGTTGCATCACGCAAATGGTTCAATCTTTCCCATTTCTCATAATGAGCTCTCTCAGCTTCAGTGCTTTCATCAATAGGCTTAGGAGGTTCATCCTCACACAAAGCCATGTCCAAATCCATCATTCCTAAAGTATACTCTATGTCTCATCTTCATCTCTTATAGCTCGACCCACTAAGAATTTCAATTGTAGCATTATTGTTGTTCATAGCCCAGGAAACTGATTGAAAAAAATATTTGCAACTAGATCAATTATGGGCTATAGGTAAAATGCTTAAATAAACATAAGTAATACAATATAAGAATCAATTGTATCATCATAAACTCCCCTTTGGGTAGAGTCCACAATTAACAATTATTCTCAAAGCATGAGGATTTGCAAATAATTCATCAAAATTTATTTCCTTTAGGCAAACAAATTTATCAAATTACTTATCTCAATCAATATCCTTGTGTTACTCCCTCCATTCACAATTAACAGACGTTTTAAGGTTTTTGTTTTGTTCACAATTATCCGACTTTTTAAAAAATCAAGACATTATTTATTAATTTATTCTATTTTTCCCCTTGTACTTCACATTAAATAAACATTTAATTTTTCATGTTTTTCGCTTTTAAGCTTATTCAACAATTTCAATACTTTTATTAATGACAATAAAGCAATGTCAATTTGTTTTAAACAAGAAGGGGCTGCATAATCTCCAATACATAAAAATGGAGGGAGTCACGCATAAAGCCAAAAAAAAAGACATAGAAGGAGATGAAAAGTCATTGATTTTTTTTATTCTAAATTCTTGAATAGCATATGCTTAAAGTAGGAAAAAAAAAGTTACATTAGATTTCGACTTGAACATACCTGTAGATCGTGGATTTGATTTGAACAAGTTTTTCTAAGAGCTGAGGAAGCTTTTAGAGTAAAGGGTTTCAACAAGTTGTTAGGAAGATGTTAAAAATTTATCTTGATAAATTCTATTAAGAGTATTTTGCGTTTTGTTTATATGTCTGTAAATTTTATTTCTACAATCAAGGAGGAGAAGTTTTTGAGGAAAATGAGTTTCAACAAGTTTATTTACAGCGTACATGGAGTATTTATTTATTTTTTTCATTCTGTACTAGATGTCTACTGTCACTCTTCCAAGTAAAATAAGATAATCATGATCATATAATCTTCCAACACTTAGAATAACTTATATACTCACAAAATATTGTGGTTTTTTTTTATCGGATTATGTGAATGGAGCAACAATTTTTTTCTTTTTTTCTTTTTTTCGAAAAATAAACATGTGATTTTACATACATGTATTCATTGTAGCAATTGGAATTTACCCTATTGCAAAAATTAATTCTCAACTAGAGTAATTTTTTACACGAGAATAGCAACTGTAATTTGCAGTTTCAAGCATCATGCAAGGACTAATTTCTTGTTCAATTTCATCTTATTAAAATTTACATTGCATTGTCACTTAAATTTAGGTTGCTTATTTTAAAATTTTGTGGCTTAGTGGAAAATTGATTTTGAGCTTTCATCCTACTCTCAAAACTAGAGCATAAAAAAATATTCTCCTATTATATTTGATGGATCAAATAGCACTATAGAATTCAATTTTTGCTATGACTTAATGCAAACTGAAAAGGATCAAATAGCACTATGGAATTCATTAATAAGATGAAATTGAGTGGGAAATGAGTGACAAATGTGTTGAACACTTTTGTTGTTCCCTCTCGAAGTGTAAAATGGAAAAAAAAAAAACCTCTTTTTAAAAGTTGAAACATTTTTCAGGTGGGAAGCATAATACATTTGTCCAAATTAATGCACACACCCACTAGCATTTTTGAGTTGTTGATTTTGATGCTTTTTATCCTTTAGTCCTACTCCCATAAGTGAGGTGATTTAAATGTCTTCCTCTATACATATCATTGCCAAGAAGCTACTTAAATTTTAATATCTCTGAAAAATGGAATCATGCAAGTAATTGTAACTAGTTCGCTATTTATGCCCTGTTAGAATTTATATATTCGACTTTACACTCATACCTTTATTTTTGCAACACATGGAGGCAAATAAATATGCTTAACTAAAGCGAGCCTCAGCGGATCTGATGATAAGCGTCCACTAAGTACTAGGCACAGTCGAATACTGGCGATCAGGGCACATCAAAGGATTTAAGTTTGAGGCGAATGCGAGACATAAATGATAATAAGCGCGTTGGCAGAGAGATGCCGGTTTACCTCGAAACCTTGGCCTAGTGGACTTCCTCTTCAAGGATGAGAGGATTTTAGCCAAGCATCCCTTGAGTTGTCATCCTTAAGGGGTGTTTGGCAGGTGAGAAAAAGAAGGAAAAATAAGGAAAAATAAGGAGAAAATCATAGAGAAGAAGAAAAGCTGGAAAACTGAAAGCTTTCGCGCCAATTTTATTGCATCAAAAGTCCTCCGTTGAACAGAGCTTGACTGAGGCTTATATACTGCTCAAAGTCAAAGAAAATTACAAAAAAGTCTAAACTACCAACAATACATGAGGGGTAGTTTAGGAAAAATCAAAGAAAGGTGGTCAAATGGAAGTCAAAAATGGAGGCAAAGTAGGTTGCGAAATTTCGCAACCTACAGAACCGCAGTTGCGTTATGGCTTTACGAAAATTCACGAGGTTGCGAAATTTATTAACTCTCTGGAATTTCTACAATGGGCCATTTTCTTCGACAGTAATTTCCTTCTGACTTCAGTCGTGAGCTTCGAGTTCGGATTGGATTTTTTGTGTTTGGATTGACTCGATAATTTTGGCCTGATTAACTTGCAAGAACTACAAAAATAGCCACAAAACACGATCAATAGCATCGTCGGGACCTTAATGTGCCAATTGGGTTAATTACGCTGATTAGTACACAAAAAATGCTCATAACCTACCATAAACATGGCTCAAAATAGCACTTTTGGGCACTAATCAGGTGTCGAGTGACACATGGGGTGGTGCCACATGGCATGGCCAGGGGCAACCACATGGCAACATGGGAGAAGGACACATGGCATGAGAGCCATGTGGTGTGAAAGGTAACACCTAAAGCATGTGTCCATGTGACACATGGCACATGATACATGGACCATGTGAAGACACATGGCCATGAAAGAAAAGAAAGAAAGGTGAGAGGAAGTTTCCTCTCACTTGGGATAAGACCAAAAAAATAAGAGAACCAAAAACAATTCGATGGAATGAAAACCAAAAAGGAGGAAAAAGAAAAAAAAACGAAAAGAAAATGAGGAAAAACCAAAGTGGAAAAAAAAATCAGGTTGTGGGGGAGAGAAAAAAGAAAAGGGAGAGAAAAAAGAAAAGGGAGAGAGAGAAAGAGAAGATTTTCCCGGTGTTCGAATGATTCGAGACTCGATAGTACGAGAGAGATAAAGTTGGTCCACGCAGCGAGAGCTACAGTAGGTATCGAATCCAAATTTTTCATGAAGCTCCAGGTATGGGGTTTCTCCTACACTAGTTCCTTTTCACTTAAGGGTAAATAAATGGTAGTATGGTGACCTCAGCAGTGGGAGTAGAGTTTACCAGTTATTGGGACTATTTTTGGACAGTTTAGGACTGGGTTGTAAAGGTCGGTATCCAGGCCGGTTATGGGTTCCGAAATGGTTGGAAATTGCATTTGGCGAGTTTTAGATAAATTTGTTGGAAAAATGTATGTGATTTGTGTGTTATTTCCCCTAGCTGAAGTACTGGGTGAGTCAGAATTTTTAATTTAGAATGACTAGTTTATGGTATTTTTGATGTGTTGTTGCTGGAAATTGAATAACATGTTGAATGTGTTGAAAATATGTTGAAATATGGGTGTTTAAATATATTATCATGAATTGATGTAAATTATGTGTGTTTGATATAATTATCCATGATACTTAGTATAAAGTATGGAATGTAAATGTTTCATGTAGTGATCCTTATACATGTAACATGGGGTACATGCATTGGAATTTTTGCATTGCATATGCACGGGGACACCACATTGTGTTGGGTGTGTGTGCATGGTTATGATCATTCATCATTCTTGGTGAATGGGTGGTGAGCTTGGTAATGGGATAACGTCCAAAATGAGGTCTCATGGTTGCATAGCATGAAAAATACGTGTGTTAGGCATAGCAAAAAGGGATAGATACCCCCTAGAGTGAAAAACCCGGTAGTTGAGGTTAGACATGATTACTAGAGATGAAAGCCCGTAAAAATATTGGGAAGGCATATGACGTCCTACGGTGAAAACCCGAAAATCTATGGCCCACAAATGCATAAACACACGGGATTGTACTAAATAAATAAACATTGGAGGTTTATCCAATGGGTTTTGATTTATAAAACAAAAACAAAAAAACAAAAAATAAATAAATAATTGTTTTGGAAAAAGGGTCATTTGATTAAACGGGCAATGACAGTTTTTTTCACACTTGGCATATGCATGTGTGAGGGAGTCGGTTAGGACTCGGGACATGGGGCATAATGAGTCTCATCTCATTCATGACATGTAGTATTCCATGGTAGGATTGCATATTCTATGTGGAATGTGATATGATGTGATTATGGCATTGCATGTGCACTTAGGTGGGGAGTAGCCCTTGTAAGAGTTATTCTCTACTAGGCATTACTCACCTCGTCGTGAGACCGTATAACCAAGGTCTGAGTCGAATGCAGTGTGTTTGACTCCGTCCCAGTTCCATACGATTGAAGAAAGTTGGCTATGACTTTGTTTTTTTTTTGTTTTGTCTCTTATTTGAGCAAAACTTTGGTTATGTATATATTTTGTATAAAAAGGAGAGTTGTAAATTGAACTCTTGTGAATGGTTTTTAGATAGACCTGTACATTTTCTAAATGAATGGATCCCGATAATGGGACTACACAGCGTGGGTACCAAGACATCACGATATCAACAGGTATTCTGCGCGTTGACGGGTTGTCAATGGATCCCTAGGTTTTGGGGTGTCACAATTTAAAGTACGAATCGCCGAATATGTCAATCAAAAACTCTTACTAAAACCAATTCAACTTAAATATTCTTTAACTTCTTGTACCAATGTAGGATCACACTTGAATTGAGTAGGAAGCTTGTCCAAACTTTCTAACCTTGCTTTGTTAACATGTGGAATTTTGTACTCATGGAAACCTTTTACTTTCATGATTTCTATCATGCACAATTGCAATGTTAAAAATATATGGTTGGACTTTGCAATAGGAAAAGATTTGAATGCCTTCACAACAGCATTAACAAGCTCTTCCACTATTTTAGGTGACTCCTTATGTTGCAAGGATTGAATAACACTGAAAAACCCAAGATCTAAAACATTCAAATCTGGAGAGTTTACAGGTTGGCACATAAAATGAATATCCAATCCTTCTTGTCTAGCTAGTTCGCAAAAATCATCATCATTATGATCAATGTGTGTCCTTGCATTATCTTGTTGAATAAAAATTAGATTTCGTATGTCCTCTCTTGGCCATTTTTCCTTGATGGCTGGTAAGACTTTTTCTATCAACTATGATCTTATAAGTTCTCTTTTTGCTGAAGTTATTGGTTTTGTTTCTATTGTATGTGCTGATCTATTGACGCTAGTCCTTTTAGCCGACTCATGAGTAACAAAAGGAAATACATCAATTTTTCCTAAGAAAACTTCATTTCCTTGTGCATCAAATCTTAGACGAGCTATAGCAACTAAGAACATAACTTTTCCAATGAAATTTTTGCTTTTTCAAGTGCGTATTGGATCTTCTTCATCTTATAGCAAGTAGTAATTTTCTGACTTCTTTGTCATATAGAACCATTTCTTATCAATATGGATGATGTTATACATCCCCATAAAAATTAGATCATGTGGAATGCTACTTTTTGCAAGCATCGATAAGCAGAATTGGAGTCAAGATATTTTATTTTCTTCTTTCAGAAAAGGCTTTATAACATTTGAATGCTGCCTTATAGCTCCTGCCTACACGCAATTAAATAATGTGGTTTTTCTCATCTTCAAAGGTAAGCTAAAGGTCGAAGTTGTCCGTTGATCTGAAAGGGATCTCACGAAATCGATCCAAGTCAATTTGAATTTTTTTACGACCACAATTTCCTATCCTTTTATGAGAGATGTCACCATATGCATTGTTTGTTGCTTGTTTCCAAATGCATTGAACAGTACGAATGGAAACAGAAAATAGTGATGCCACCATATTTGTTACCCCCCTTTTCAATTTTCCATCAATACTTTTCAATAAGAGCACATCATATATAGCTCTACATTCACTATTGCTCAAAACTTTGAAGCCTAGTTTGGTTTCTTCACTTCTTTGTGGTTCTCTGTTTAAAGAAATAATAATTATTAAGCATTTGGAGTTATGCTGGCAAACAAGAAAAAGATAATTCACTCTTTCATTTCTGTTAAGGATAATACTATGAAGAAGCATTCAAAGCTAGTGGAGGCAGACACCTTGCGTGCACAAAAACTAAAAACCTGGCATCACGTGGTTGTCTTAGTAATAACACTACCTAATGACAAGACTATACATTGAATAAGTTCACAATAGATTGGCTTAAAAACTGGATTATTAAGATTGTATTAAAACTTGGCATCGCGTGACTGTCCTAATAAAAACTCTTTCTTTATTCTTCTTTTTGTTTATCAGACAAGAGATTGTATGTACCCAAATTTATTCACGGACTGTGGGTGGAGTATTGGCTTAAAAACTAGAGTATTAAGACACCAATGTCAAGAATAATTCTAGTATGAGAATATTACTATTAAGCATTTGACTTTTAATTATTTAGAATTAAATACAAGCTAGAGTTATAGTACTCCAACATAATGACATATAAATGGCAGTATAATTCTCATATAGGAATAGAATGTGCAATACTATAGGAATCTTTAACAGAGTTGTAGTGCAATTCTAATATAGGAAGCATAGGAGTACAAGAAATTCAAAAAATTTTTGTACAATAATCCACAACAGATAAGTCTGGTAGCAATCTGGAGAAATATTAAAAGCAACATTATAAGAAGAATGAAGCGTACTAGTATTCAAGTTTGTGTCATGATGAAATCCTTCTTCTGAATGTCCAATATCATCTTCTTCTACACATGGCTCCATATTTAAGTCTAAAACAAAACTACTAGCATCAACCGCCCAGATACAGCAGATTAAAATCAACTTCCTCTTGTTGCATATTAAACATGATCTACTAGCTGCTCTGCTCTCATAAAAATATTTATTCAATCCTGCTCAACTCACAGGCCTTTGAGAAGTTTGCCTTGTATCCATATCAAATGTAGTGGTAAATTAAACCTCATGAAATTATTCTTGTTTTATGCTAGCTATAAAAAAAATTTGTGGGAAATTAAAATTTAAAATGTTACAATTCCCTCTAAATTGAAATTTTTGTTTTGCCAAATTTTCACGTGAAATAAAGGGACAAGGCGCCAGAATTTTGTTTTGACGAGAGAGCAATTAATAAAATTAAATTAAGAGTATTGATTAAATAAGGCTCATTAATCCATATCACCTTAATTACTACTCATTAAATAGGAGTAATAATAAGGGGTATTTTAGTATTTTTTTTCTTACAACTAACACATAACTAATGATTTCTTAATACCTATGCAAACCTTTAAAACGTCAGTTAATTGTGAATTGAGGGAGTATTAAATTAATTTGCACAATAACCCCCTTTGGGCAAGCGATTATACAAGTTAATTTAAAATTTTCCCCATCAACAAAACAAGAACTCAAAATCTTGCAAATTTTGATTGTCAAATCACTTTGGTGAAATAATTCAACAATTCACATGCAATGTTCCAAAATTAGGAAAATTAAAAAATTATTGTCCATCAACAATAGTGCATATTAGCAATATATATGCACATGATCAAACAAGATAAAGTACGTCACAATCTGTACTTTCAATGATTAAGGATCAATTATAGTTGCAATAATTTGAACAACAATTTTACTACACTTTAAACTAATTATTTAACTAGTTTATGTGATTTAGATCAAGTAGGAGAGTATGATTGAAAAACTTTCAATCTAGAGAAAGTGAGTACTACACTCCTGTTCCATATATATTAACATAATTTTTGGTAAATTTTCAACAGAAAATTATACAAAAAATATTTTAATTTAATTAAATCACATAAATAAGTAATAATTATTTAATAAATATTTTTCCCCCAAAAAAATTATTACAAAAAAACGAGCGCACAAGAAAAAATGGGGCTCAAAACGGACTCTGGATGAGGTCACACGAGCCTCACGTACTTGACCCACGAATGGGGAATGTGTGCCACATGTGGCACGTGTGGCATGTGCTAGAGGTCATCTTCAACCTCCATCAATGGGATTAAGGTACGACATTTGGGTCCAAACTCTTTAACTATGACCACGAACATAGAATCATTGAAAAAATGATGTTTTTCTAACGGGATTTCGATGGGTTTCAATATTTAGGTTGTTTCTAACAATTCTAAGACGTTTAATCATCAAAAAAAACTTAAATATCTCCTCCATATTTGAACAACAAAATTCGGTTTTTAAACCTCCATAGCCAAGATCCAAAAATTCTATTTTAACCTTATTCGACCTCATTTTTTTTTTTTGTACACTTTTACCTAAGCAGTATAGAAATCTCTCTACAACAATTAATTGAACAAAAACTCCACAATCTTGCTCAATTTTAAAAATATAAAAGCGAATAGATCTAGGGTTCATACCCATAAAATCGATTTTTCAATTTCCACCAAATTGAGCCAAAAAAAAACCCGAAATTGATGCAACATATCAACTAAGATATATGTAAATAACAAGATCCAAGAGTTTAATTTGAGTAAAACATAATAATTTGTACAAAAAAAAAATTTCTTGAATCTTTGAACAAGAAATTTTGAAAAACAAATTACTCCCAATTTATCCAACGAAATTGCACATATGATATATCAATTTGAAGCTTATGACAAGAGGAACAAAAGGCCTGTGGTGGTTTCACAATCAAACGAAACAAAAATCCATGCACAGTCATGGATCACAGATTTGGCTCCAAAATGTAAAAATGAAAATTTTATTTTCAATTTTCAATTGTAGATCATAGATCATGTAAATCTAGCTATGATACCACATGTAGAATAATTTATCATTTCCATGAATAAAGGATACTGACAATTATAGAAAATTACAATGAATAACATACTTGTTTGAGCCATCACAAATAATTTATTATTGCAGCGGATTACAAACTAAGTCTTCCTTTCTATGATCCAGATTAACAGCTATAATGGCTCAATGGGACTAAAGAGGGGACCCAGCTTTTGTTATTCGAAAACCAATAGAACAGAACAAATAAAACGATAATGGAACCTATATCAATATGACTATGATAAACTGTTTACAAAACAAATAAAATAAAAGTAGGCTAGCGATAAGATAGAACTTTGTTTGCGATAATGGGAACAATCAAGTCAACATGTTGAACACAATCTTCTTAAAGACAATTGCCCTCGCGGTGGTGCTTTGAGTTATTGGCAGTCGTCGAGGATAAAATGATCTCGACCTGAAAACCTTTGCTTTTTGTTGGTACATCGAAAATTGTGCTCTGACTCGATTATAAAAGCGAAGATGATATTTCATAAGGCGAGATGAATGAATGAGTGAGTGAGTGAGTGTGTGGCATATATATAGACCTACTCATGACTGTTCAATACAGTTATGAAGCTTGGGGATGAGTCGTGTCTGTTCTATTCATGGCGAACAGACACAGTCGCGTCTGCGTGGAGAAGACGCTTCAGTCCAATTCCAAAACTACAGTGTCCCAATGGTAACCTACGCTCGTCGTAAAACGATAGCGTTTGACGCCAAAAAAATGAGTTTAAGCCAACTCCGAACTCGGCTCGGGGCAGCGGCGCGCACACATGTGTGGTGAACCAAGCATGAGCTAGGTCCTCCCTCTTCCACAAAACTAGGGTGCCCCTTGGGCCCAGGCAATGCAAGTAGGTGTATATATACCCTTTAAAAGTCTTGTTCCCGTCGGCGTGGGACACAAGCTTTTCACAAGCTTAAACCTTTTGTTGCAAAACAAACAGGCGTCTTTTGGAGGCAATTTCTAATTCACTCCTTAATGGTTTTGAGCAACTTAATAGATAATCTTCATCTCCTCATGGAGGAGAACACATTCCCATGTGGACCCACTACAAAGAGTTTATTAGACCCATTTTAATTTTAACTCAAAGATAGCTAATTCCTAATGCTCAAACCCATTTTTTCCAACAGCTTTTATACTCAATATTGGTTTCTCAGTAGGCCCTCCCATAATACGCTTCAATAAGATCCATAGCCTATACTCTTGCCACTCAACTGGGTTTCTACCAAAAAAATATGCAAAGCCCAATCCAAAATCGGTCACTAGTTAATTGGGCTCAATATATGATATAGACTATCCATTAACTCGTTTTTACAAAAAACAAATTATTCAATTAATGTTATGGAGATGGACTCACTCCTTATCCACAATGGTGATAGCAGATTGCAAATATTTAGCACACCATATGGTTAATATTCAGTTCTCTTTTGTCAAAAGATCAATGAACTCGGTAGCACATATTGTAGCTCAGACTACAGCATCCTCAGCAGCTCTTCTTGTTTGGGATAATAGTGTTCCAGACTTTTTGTTACCTACTTTAAACTCTGATAATAGTTAATGAAAAGTTGTTCCTCAAAAAAAAAACACTTATCTCGTTAAAAGAAACATTTAATTTTTTTTTGTAACCACATCCTTTTTTCTTTCAATAATATAAATGTTTATGTATTTTTTTTCAATAAAAGTTTGGAAAATTATGGGGTACCTTTTTCAAAGAAAAAAATAATATTATTGATTAAAACTTGCAATAGATTGATAGATCTTAGAGACAAATTGTTAAAAACCATACATTATGGAACAATATCTAGGTTAATAGCATAATAACTTGGCATAAAGCCTACAAATTTGATAATATAGCGACTAAAATATCTACAACTCTTGTTCTTCAACATACTAACGACTATAATTTGATATCTTCGACTGATCAAATCCATTTTGTCTGTCTAAATCCTCCTCACACAAATAAAGCGCTGCAACAAAACGATGAAAAGCACCACATTGTAACAAGCCAAGAACAAACCAAACACCACAATAAAATGGCGACAACACGAAAAAAGATAAGACCTAAATTGTTGTGGAAGAACCACTTTATTGAATAAGAAAATGAAAGAAAGAGATGCAAATTTATGATTTCAGACCAAGAATGGTCAAAAAATCACCCCTCCTTGCTTGAGGAAAAGGGATTAAAAGAGAACAAGATAAGAGAAAATGAGGGGAGGGATGGCTAGGGTTTTAAAATTATGATCAAAAGACTAGAAACGAAAGTCAAGTTCCGTAATTTTAAAAATATTTGATAACAACAAACCTTAGGTATCACCTTAGTAAACCTTAACTACTTCCATAGTATTAGGTACGATCTCATATCTAAGGTTTATTGATGTCGTACCTGATAGGGTTGAAAAATAAGGATTCAAAGGCCCACTCATCAAGCCCAAAGAAGCGGCGCATCCAATGCGATACCCTGGCCCCTCGGTACCAGCCCAAAGCGAAGGCCCGCCCCGGTAGACCTAAAATACGATCTTGGACAAATTAGAAGGTCCGTATTGCAAGCAAGTCAGTTGTGTTTGCCAATGCGAAGAATAGAATAACCCTAACAAGACGTCATCCTGCGATCAATCAAATCTTATCAATAAGGAAAGGAAAATAATAAAGATCATACCTTGAGTTCGGATCTGCCCGACCAGGAAATTATCCCGGATAAAGCTGCTCTTTCTAAATCCGTTACCGTCGATGCCGTTAACCGAAAATCCCGGCAATGGGAGCGAGTCTAATCACAATCAAGCGGTCGAGCATCTACTATAAGCCTTATTCACCCCATCGGTGAAAGGTACGCACTCTTAGACGCATACTCATATGCAACACCTTCGCCCTCTAAGCATTCTCTCTTTTCTCTCGAAAGCGGCTTGAGGCATGGAGGCGAAATGCAGGCTAGGCTCGCCGACCCCCGCTTCTTCCTTGTTTTTGCGGAGGAGTACGTCCGGATCCTGCGGATCAACGGTCGCGTGATCACAGCCAGAGACAACCGAGGCGCACGCATCGGCCCCGAACAATGTCGGTCCGGCTGACGAGAACACTACACACTCGGCCCAGGTTCGGTTGAAAAAGGCATCATCGGAGTTAAGCGGCGTGCGTGGGACTGACGAGTTCCTTTATAAATATGGCGGTTCTGATTCGCGATGGTATCGACTCGGAACACAAGCAGAAGCCAGGCCAATCCACCAAGGATCGGGAATCCGCACCGGGGCGTACGGACATTAGGCCTCTGGACGATAGAATCAATGCGAGCGTCACGAGCGAAGTGGAAGCCACTCATACACCTCTTGATAGCGCTGATAGAAGAGCTAGAGCATTACAGGACAAATCGGCATCCACGGGAGACACGGCGGACCCGGAGGTCTATGGCAATTTCCCCACGAGAAGGGCTGACCACGATCCGGCATTCCCAGGTGTGAAGCGACGAGTCCGGTCCCAGCGGAGGACATGGACCGCGATTGGCCCCGCGAGAAGGGCGAGCGAAGCGTGCGGAGGACATGTCGGGAACGAAGAACCACATCATCCCCCACTTGGGACGGAAGAGCAATCATGGGAGCAGAGGTTTAGGAGTCTTCAACAGGAGCTCGGCCGTGTGAAGGAGGTGGTTAAGGGGCGCGCCCCGGACACTATGGATACCTTGGTACAGCCAAAGTGAATTACCCTTCCACGGTCGAGTGTTACGCATTTATCCGCTTAGGCAAAGTCGAATGCCACAAGTGGAAATTTTTCGATGGAACCAAAGATCCGTCGACCATCTCAATACTTTACAAGAATCAAATGGAGTTGCATGGGTATCGAATACATGCGGTCAGACTTTCGCCACTACACTAAAAGGCCCGACTACTTGCTTTGGTTTAATAGAATCCCCTTACGTCAATCTCTTCAGTCAAGAACTATCCATTAAGATTCGTTTCCCACGCTTCATGTCGGAGCCGGGACGTACAGGAAGCCGAGTTACCATCTATCGACCGTCAAGCGGGGCTCACACGGGAAGCTTTGAAGTCTACGTGCAAAGAATCGCGGCGGAGTCCACCCGAAGATAGACGTGCAGATGAAAAATTCGCCATCATGACATTCATTTGCGGGGGTTAAGTGCAATCAAGGATCTGTTTTGGTGTTTTCCATCTCAAGGAACCCCAAGCAAGCATGGCCGAGGTACTCTTAAGCGGAGAAATGCTTACAGCGGCGAAAGCCCTCATATCCAGAGGAGAGCTCTTCCACCAGTAAGAGAGAAGTATGACGAGACAAACAGCGAGGGACGAAGCCCCAAAAGACAAGACGACCGGGAAAAATCCCGAGAAAGATCAGAAGGATCCCCTAAAGCGGGAATCGAGGGCCGTGCGGGCCCACCACAATACGAAGGCAGCGGCGTTACTCGCCTCGGCAGCTTCACTCCCTAACGGCCTCGGTGTTGCGGAGTCACGCATGAAATCTGGCTTGGCGGTTCACGAGATGGCAACTGGATGAAATCAGATCCCGCCTGAGGACAACACCAAATGTGCGAGTTCCATAGGGATTCTGGGCATCGCCGCGCGGACAATTGTATACAGCGAAAGAAATAGAATAGCAATACAGCGGATACCTGGCGTTTCATATCTCACGAAACCGGCCAGCATCAAACTGAGAATCGAAGCCCAGTGAGGTACTTGAGCTCAGAACCGGGCTCCGACTCAACAACGGCCGCCTCGGCAAAGCGGCGACTCGGCTACGAAACCCCTTGGAAATCCGCGTGATCGGGAGGATTCGCGGAGGAGAGAATCTAGTTAGACTCGAGGCCCACCTGCGTGGCATAGATCCAGCAATGGGGAAATACAAGCGATTATCTAAATTCTTGAGACTCGACACTACCATCACGTTCTCAGACTCAGACCTGGAGGGATGCCAGCACCCCCATGACGACCCATTGGTAGTTCGCGCGATTGTGGCCAACACAACAGTTCATCGGGTTTTAATTGATAACGGGAGTTCAGCTGACATCATTTTCGCGTCAGCCTTTGACAAAATGGGCATTGGGAGAAAAGCTAGAGCGATCAACACACGTGCGGGTTTTGGAGAAGTGTACCATTGGGCTCGATTCAAGCGGTGCTCACCACAGGCGAGCCCCGCGCGGCGGCGACAGCGGCAAGGTTCATATCGTAGATGCCCGTGACATAACATGTTGTTGTTAGGGACCTCTCTCCAATGCAATCATAAGACATCTCCTCGGCGTATCACGCAATCAAATTCCCAACCATACATGGAGTAGGGATAGAGTCAGAAGTCAATGGGTGGCCGGGGAGATGCTACAGCCTCCATGAAACAAAGCCGATCGATGCTTGCATTGAGTGTAGAGCGGAGAAGCGACATCTGTGACGAGGTGCCATCGACGAACTTTCGAAGGAACTAGAGCCGGTATATTTGGGTGGCGACCGGAACATCTCGCCTACATTGACTCCAAACTAAGCGGAAGACCTCCAAAAGAAGCCTCTTCACTCAGTTTTAAGACAGAATAGAGACGTTTAATAACATGGGACGAGGGCGGACATGGGAGAGATCGACCTACGAGTAATCACTCGTAGATTGAACACCAACCCATCCTTCAAGCCCAGGATCCGCAGCGGGGAGCTTCGCACGAGAAGGCAAAAATCCATTAACGAGGAGATCGACAAGCTCCTCCAGCGGGAACAATCGGAAATTAGAATATCAATTGGTTGGCTAATGTTGTACTCGTCGAAAAGCAAATGGCCGTGTAACTCTGTGTGACTTCATTGACATAAACAAAGGCATGCGAAGAATGACTTCCCTTTGCCAAGAATCGACCTCATCGTGGACGCCACAGCGGGCCACGAACTTCTCAGTTTTATGGATGCATTTTCCGATTACAACCAGATCAGCATGGACCCCGATGACCAAGAAAAGACCTCGTTCGTCACAGCACAGGGAACCTATTGTTATCGGGTAATGCCATTTGGACTCAAGAACTCAGGACCGACCTACCAGAGGTTAGTAAACCGGATGTTCCAGAAGCAGATAGGCGCAACTATAGAGGTATACGTAGACGACATGCTGGTAAAATCCACCACAGCCGATCTCCACATCGCTCATCTCTCTGAGGCATTCCGGATCCTAAGAATTCTGATATGGCTGAACCCGGCCAAATGTGCCTTGGTGTGTCGGTAGGAAAATTCACGGATTTCATAGTCAACCACAAGGGAGTGGGCAAACCCCGGACAAAATAAAGGCGAGTGCTCGACATGCCATCACCATCGAGGGAATAAAAGGAGTCCGGCGGCGAGCCAGGGAAGGATCGCGGCTTAAAGTAGGTTCGTATCCGAGGGCAAGTGATAAATGCGGCCTTTCTTTAAGTTAAAAGAAAGTCTTTCAATGGGACCCAAGCTGCGAAGAAGCATTCTCGGCGTGAAGACATGCCCAGAGTTTTCCTCCAATTCTAGTAAGCCAGTCGAAGGAGCTCCTGCTCTCTGTGCCCAGCCGTATCGGACTTTTCAGCCGGTGTTGTCCTCGTCGAGATAAGAGGCGGGTTCGACATCCGGTTTAATGCTGCGGCCCGAGCTCTAAGAGGAATGGAGGAGAGGTACCCAAGAATGGAAAAATTAGTCGCTGCGGTATTTGCGGCTCCTGACTCCGCCCATATTTCCAAGCTCATACTATAGGGAGTCAACGAGTACCCGATAGAGCAAGTATTACATAAACCAGAGACCTCCGGCAGACTAATGAAGTGGGCCATAGAGCTGAGCGAGTTCGATATCAGATACAGGCCAAAAACCGTAATAAAAGGGCAGGTCTTGGCCGACTTCGTCATGGAGTTTACATCAGCGGAACCTGCTAGGGATGCCCAAGCGGCGACTGACCTCTCCACTTGGAAACTCTTTGTAGATGGAGCCTCGAATGCGCAAAGTGACATGTCTTATCTAACACTCGAAGGAATAGATATTAAGTATACGCTCGATTTGGATTCCATACATCAACAACGAAGCCCGGTATGGGGTAGTCATAGCGGAGACTCCGGCACCAGCCCCATTATTGAAATTGATCGACTAGAGGTCTGTTGACTCCCAATGGTGGTCGAGACAAATAGAAGACACATACGAGGGCCAAGTGAGGATGATCTTATACCTCAAAGGTCAGCGATTTATTAAAAATTTGTGTTGGATTCCGAGTCAAATGTCCCCCGGACGAGAGAATTCCCGAGCAGATGCCTTGGCAAAGTTAGCCACAGCCTCACAGGAGGACCTCGGCAGGTCGACGCTTGTTGAATACTTGGCGGAACCTTCTATCGATCCTTATAGCATGGTGGTCGCCTTCCCCGTGGGAATCGTGCGAAGTTTGGATGGACCCATTTGGAATTATATAATAGACGGAAGCCTGCGGACGATAGTGACCAAAGATGGTGATTGGCTGAGTTAGCTCCAATCATAAAAGGCCTACCTGGCGGATTTTCACCCTTCACTTAAATGCATCGCGGGAGAGGACACGAATACTTCTTGAGAGAGGTACACGGGTATATGCGGGAATCATGTGGGGGCTGAGGCGTTGAGGAAGAAGTCGTAGGCGAGATGCTGCGTGACCGCACCAGAAGGATCGTGAGCCTGGTCGAGAAATGGGGATCCTCTGCCGGGAGCACGCCAAGATCTCACGCCTCCGTCGAGCCCTTAACACATCGATAACAAGTCACGCTTTCCAACAATGGGGTTTGGACATATTGGGACCCACGCCCATTGGTAAAGGTCGGTGCGAGCCATAATCGTCCTTGATGGATTACTTCACCAAGTGGGCGGCAGAGCCTTTAGCCCGCAATTACGGAGCGAATCGCGCGGTTTCGTGTGGCGACTAGTGTGCATTATCACGAGGTTTGGCATCGAGGGCCACGGTATCGGACAACGGAAAACGAGTTCGACGCGCTAAATTCGAGGAGATTTTGTGCGAGCTCGGAATTAAAAATTATTACCTCTTTGGCGCTTTGCATGATCAAATGGACGGGCAGAAGTCACTATCGAACCCTTAAAGTACGCCAAAGACCCGGGTTGAAGACCGCCAGAAATTGGGTGAAATCACCTCCTGAAGGTATAAAGTATCTGGGATAACACGAGAAATCATATTCTTCGGGAAACCCGTTTGCTTTCAGCAGCAACGAGGCGTGGCCACGTGTGAGTGGAATCAAAGTCTCCCGAGGATCGAGTTAGCATCGGAGGAGCATAGCATGTGAGCCGCCGTCTAAACTTAGAACTCCTAGATGAAAGCGAAGCGAGTTCAAAAGGCGCGGAGGAGTATCAAAGGAAAAGCGACAAGGTACTATAATCGAAAGTCAACCCCAGGAGTTACATGTCGGGCGACTTAGTCTTAAAGAAGCTCTTGCCATGCAGGAAGAATCGTGCTTGCCAGAAAACTAGGCCCCCAGGCGGGAAGGTCCTTACATCATATCCGGAGTCATCGGACCATGCAATTATGAGACTCAAGCGAAGAGGGAAAAATCTTCTGGCAGCACAGCAGAAATGCTGGAACCTGTAGTGATTTTACCCAGTAAATTGGGTTTGTAATATAGCCTGTTAAGTCAGTAGATGGCGAGTTAGTATTTGATTCGTTGTCGAGACATCTCATACGATTCATATATACGAAAATCAGAAGAAAAAAAGGCATAGTAAGAAGGGTTCATGAACACTTGAAAAGAAAGGTCTTTATTACAATCGGATTACAATTGGGTTGTCAGTTTGCATCATCTACTACACCTTGAAAGCACACGTCTGACGGAGTTCCCTTTAAAAAAAAAAAAAAGGAGAAGGAAGCAAAAGAGACAAAGGAAAAAGACAGAATGAAGGAAGAAAGGAAAGAGATGAAAAAGAAAGGAGGAAGAGATGAAAAGAGAGAAGGAGGAGAAGGAGAAAGAAAGAGAGGAGGAAGAAAAGAGGAGGAAGAAGAAGAATTAAAGCAGAGGCGGGTGGGAGATGGCTTTGTATCTCAGGACGCCCATTCCACAGCAGAAGCTAGGGAATTAACATGACTCCCATAAGGGGAGATAGGGAAAACACAACTCACAAGAAAGAAAGCCCAGAAGCCAGGGACCGCTCGGAATCTCCATGTGGATGCCCAATGAAGACGACCGGACTTCGATACTTATCTGCGCACGGACTCCGATTCACGTACCCGCAAGCCAAAGTATTCAAGCGTAAACTCATTAGCGATGAAGCTACCACATTGTAAGAGGCAGAAGAAGCACTCCAAAGGTCACCTGAGCGTTAATTCTCATCAATGGCATTAAGCGTTCTTTGCACCAGAATGTCCAGTCGAATGGTCGCACCTGGCCAGTCAACGGGGACGTGCAGCGAGGCGGCGGCTCGCTTTGGCGGGTTGTTCCACCACTGCGCGCAGTCAGCTACGAGGCCAAATCAGCTCGAGGTTATATTGCCACTGCGACCACGGCGCGAGGCCAATGACTCACTTGGACGAGTCCATCTACTCCGATCTGAGGCCATGCGGCTGAGAATGGTTCCATTTCGAGCAAATGGTATTGGGGCCGAGTTAACATTGACCAGCTCAACCATTCTACCTAGGCCATGCAGCCTAAGAATCGATTCAACTCGGGGCCAGTCGTGGCGGGACCTCAGCAGCTCCGCACTGACGAGCTCAACCATTACGCACACGTCACGCGAAAAGCACGAGGAATCGATTAGAACTCAGGCCGAATCGGTAAACGAGCCGGCTGGTTCACGTTGGCGACCGGCTGTTCTACACGGACGCTCTGACCTGGAATGCGATTCAGCTTCGAGCAAATCAGCCGTAGGCCAATGACTCAGATTCGAAGCGGCGGTGTGCGGGCCGTGCTTCCGAGAGCCCGGCTTCCGGTCGAAGCAGTCGTCGCGTGGCGGCGGGCGAAGTAGCTGAGGCCAACCTTTCAGTCAAAGCGGGCCATGTAGCCCACGAGCCAAATGCTTCGGGAGCCCGGCTTCCAGTCCGCGGGCCATTGAGCCCGCAGCCAGCTGGCTCCGAAACCCAGCGGCTCTGCCCCGAAGCGAGGCCATGCGACTGGGAGTCAGTCGACTCAGACGTTCGACCACTTTCGGCCTCGGCGGGGCCCGCGGCCAGTTGAAGGAGACGATCCACGCTCCATTTGGGGCGCCATTTGCCCTCGCGAGTCGAGATCGACTCGGTACATTGCCACCAAGACCCGCGACACGTGGCGGCTCGATTTGATGGGGTGATCCGCTCCCACGGCCTGAGGCCGCGGCACCGCAAAGTCGGATCAGCTCAGGCTACATTGCCACCAAGGCCTCAGCGCCCGGAGCCACGCTGCTCAATTTGATGAGGTGATCCACCGATGATATGCTGGCGAGTCAAATCATTTCGGTGCATTGCCACGAGGCGCGACGCTGAAGCCACTTGTTGCTCGATTTGATGAGGTGATGCACTCGGCCTGGGGCCACGCTATCTAAGCGAGTCGGATCAACTCGGGCTACATTGCCACCAAGGCAAGACCCACCTGTTGGCGCCGAGACCACGCGGCTCGGTGTGAGTGATCCGGCGCCGGCCACGGGCCGCCTGCCCTGGCGAGAGTCGGTCATTTCGGTACGTATTGCCACAGGCGCGGCGGCCGGAGCCCGCAGCTGGTTGGCGGGTGATCACCGATGCAGGCCTGGCTGCCTAAACGTCCGAATCAGCACCATTTGTGCCACAGAGCCCGCAGCGCGAGCCCGCGCGGCTGGTTGGCGAGATGTCCGCTCGGCTGCCAGCCCACAGCGCCCTAACGGTGGTCGGTTCAGTTCGCGCGGCGAGCTCTTCGGCCCGATTCACATGGACAAGCCCCTGCGGTACATTGCGCGCAACGAGCCAACGATGCGCGGCGAGCTCGTCCGTTATACGGTCGCTGGCGAATCCCGGTTTGACTCAGCGAAGTCGGGCGACGGGAGATCGACTCTCATTGATGAGCTACGCCTAAAAGCGACCGCTCTGACTGAAGAATGGGATTCGGCTCATTGGGAGTGGCCGGTGGATGTCGGCTTCGCGTGTGACTCGCCTCAACGAGCCATCTGACTAGAATCAGATTGCGCGTGGTCGAGGCAGCGGAAATCGGCGGCTCTCATTGGCGAGCTGCATGCCGAGCCACGCATCCTAGAATTCGACTTGGCTCGCCCGAAAGTGGGCTGGCCGAGTCGTCGACTCGTTGGCGACTGCATGCTTGGTATACGCGCTTTAGGAATCATTTGGCTTGCGAAAACGGGCGGCCGAGGATATGACTCATTGACGAGCTCACCAGCAGCGGGTGGAGAGTTGAAGTCAGTCGAATAGGCGTTACTTGACCTTTCTAGCGGCGCGGCCACCACAAGGCCAGTGGCGATCCCTCGATTTTCGATAACTTCATCCCTACGAGCAGCGAAGTTACTTGTTGATGAAGGTCCCCATGTCCATGACACTCCTCATTCGGACGTTCAATAAATTCCACGGCCTCGGAGGCCTCACGGCGAGCCCTCAGCCGGCGCCCTAGCCGGAGGAGCCTCCACGTGGGTAGCCTCCGGTTGCATCATCTTATCATTCGAATCGCCATTAGCGCCGTAGCTCCTCTGAGACCCCTATGACTTCGCCTACGGGTTGTAATAGGCTGGAATCCCCCAACCATTGGCTTCGTCTTGGCGACTGCGGCCGTCGGCTTGTCAAATCTTTGCAACTGGAGCTCACAGAACAGCACAGAAGCTCGCCTTGTTAGCCGTCAACCATGAACCATCCCTCCCCTACGATTCACTTTCCGGACAGATGGCATGTTCTCTTTTAGATCAGATTTAAGTCGCTCCACCTCCTCAGACATACGCTGCACCCATCCTTACTTGACTCGGTCGTAGAAGTGAAGGCCGCCTCACCTTGCCGTGCGGGCGATTTTTGCATGCTTTTCCGTTTAGCTTGGCTTAGGCGGACCCTTCAAATGAATGGCTACCTTCCTGCGTCGGACAAGGCGTCGGCATCCCGACATGGGGTGTTTGTGGGTGGGCGACAAGATACGGGGAACTTGCAAGGCCTTTGAAGGGATAAGGTCGAGGCTTCATCAACGGGCAGCGCTTTCAACCTCTCAAGATCGGAATCCTTAAAGGCGAAGCTGCGCCCGCGCGAGTTCAGCGTTGGCAAAAGTCTCGTCGCCCGACTCTTGAACGTTTTGTCGCTAACTTTTCCGCCTTCGGGAGAGACTTAGCACTCACGAAGAAATGATTCGAACGGTGATAAACCGCAATATGCGGCGCTGGCGTCTCCACGAACTTTTCGCCTCCGTGACGGGGGACTCGAAGGAGCGAGCTGTATATAGGGGCCTCGGCCACGGGCGGCTAGCGCTGCGCGCATGATTTTGGCGAGCAAAAAAAAATTGAGGCCTTGTTGGAACCTTGGCGAAACCGGTAGATCTCTCGGCGGGCGGGGTTTTCGTTTCACCTCCCGAGGCCAGGGGCGGCGTCCCTTGAACAGTCTCCCCTAGTGAGGAGTAGTGCGGAAGCTGATATGAGATTTCATGGTAGAAAGCGTGTCTCGGGCGTAGTGACGGACCTGCGGTCGAGAGGCGGGGAAGGTCGGGCTTTGTCGACTCGGCGTAGGACGGCGGGACGACCGATACTTGATGCTGACATTATCCTCGTACGAAGTCAGAAGAGCACTACAAAAGCGCGAAGGATCTGGTCGAAACGCGATTCAGCGACTTACCGCAACGCAAAAAAAAAAAAGCGGACCTCACGGAAGTGCTCGGGGTGGTCAAGCCAGGCCTTGAGTGTCGTTTTTGTCGGAAGGATCATATTCCCAGTTGCGACCGCTAACAAAGAAATCTGAGCCAGCCTGTGACACTATGGGAGAAAGGGAGATCGGAGATCATGAAAAGACTCGAGGGGCGCACAGAAGGCGAAGCCCTCGGCCGGTCTCCTTTAGATTATAGAAGATGCAGCGATGCTAGGGACACAAAAGCCCACGTCACTAAAGAAGACTAATAGGCCCACCGAAATACCACTATCAGTTGGGCGCGAGTTGGGAAGACCAGACGTTGAAAGTGTTGCAGACACCGCTATAAAAGTCGTGGAAAAGCGAAGACCATTCTCGGCGACCTCGAAAAACGCACCATCTTGGGCACGAAACCGCTATAAAATTAGCGTCGGGGACCATATTCGGACAGGAGGCCGTGCGTTCAACAAAACCCCTACGAAGGGCCGACCGCTAGGACTTGTTCTGACACATCTTAGGATGACGGTCGAGATGTCCAGGCCCCTTAGGATATTTGAGTTGGTTTGTCCCCTTGCCGTATCGAAAGGAAGGGGAAGCACCTCGAAGCGGCGTCGGCGGTCCGCCGTGGCCGGATGGCGGAAAACCCCTAGTCAGGTGTGGGATTGAGAGCATTGAAAGAGCCGTCAAATCTTATGAAGAAGAGCGACGGTCCGTAGCAAAAACAAGCGATAAGGAAATCATTCAATTTAACCTGAGTGCCTCGTCGTGCAAATCAAAAGAAATGAAGAGAAGAAGCGGCAACCTTGAGAAAGAGCGAAAAGCAATCTACGAAAAGGCCAAAAAAAAGACTGCGCACAAGAATTTGAGAAGCAGAGGAACTCTGACGGATATGAAGTCTGGCAAGCGAAAGAAGTTGGAGAAGCAAGAAAAGCACGGGGCGGAGGAGGTCTACGAAAGAAAGCGAAAGAAACTAAAAGAGCGAGAGAAGCGGCGCGAAAACCCGAAGAGTCATCATTAACATAAGACATGGCGACTGACCTCGACTAACCCGACCTCGGGGCGGATCACGTGAGCGCACGGAGTAAAGCGTCTGACCCTTGCCGTGCAAAAATTACCGCGAGGTGAGCGGCGATGGGTTGAAAAATAAAGTTGAGCCCTCGTCAAGCCCGGCGGTGCATCGATGCCATACCTGGCCACCGGTACCGGCCCGAAGCGAAGGCGCCGTGAGACCTAAAATGATCTTGGACAAATTAGAAGGTCCATACCAAGCAAGTGGATTGTGTTTGCCACGATGCGGAAAATATAGAATAGCCCTTAACAAGGCGTCATCCTCACAGATCGATCAAATCTTGCTCGATAAGGAAGGAAATAATAAAGATCATATGGAAGTGGATGCATGATAAGGAAGGGAAGATTATCCCCGGATATGGCTTGCTCTTTCTAAATCCATTACCAAATCCCGGAGTATGAATTAGCAAGAAAATCGACCAATGGGGAGGCGAGTCCTAATCACAATCCAGCGGTCGGCGTGCGCATAAATCTGCTGACCACCGTGGTGCTTGAAGGTGCGCACTCTTAGACATACTCATGCTGTCGACACGCCAGCGCCCAGGAAATTCTACTCTTTTCTCTCGAAAGAAGCGACTTAGGCGTGAATGTGAGCACGGCCCTGTGAGCGCTTCTTCCTTGTTTTTCTGGAAGGTGCTACGTCGAGATCTGCGGTCAACCCGATCTGTGATCTGCCTCGGCCAGACAACGAGCCTTTGCATCGGCCCAAACAATCCCAGGGTAAGCCGACCCTCTGGCGCTCGAAACCAGATTAGGTTGAAAAAGCGTCGTCGATCACAGGTTTGTTAGGCGCTATATCAAATATTTTGTCATCTTTATCAAATATATATGAAATTAGTTAACCTAATCTTGATTTCAAATATTTTGATCCTAATTTTTCAAATAAATGAAAATAGGGACCACATAACATATTTTCCCTAAAAGTTTTTAATTTGTTATAATAATTTTCTATTTGCCATGAATAAATCACTTTTCAGTATAGGTGAGAAAGCAGATTGACCCTTCCATTTTGGCGAGCCACGCATCAGATCATTGATATAGGTTGAGTCATTCCCATTAAACCCACATTCATTTAGGCAATGTTTGCTTCTTAGCTAAACCCTATGTGGGTCATGAGCCAATAAGGGCCGAAATAGTAAAAATATTAAAAATTAATATTACAATTTTCTAAATATTTTATAAAATAAGATTTTATTTAAAATACTTATAAAAAGACTATATAGTACAAGCACTAAGTAAGCAAGCTACCTCGGAGGGAATATTCCGCCTTAGAGGGAAAAGCACCCGCGCGAGCAAGCGTTGGTGCTAGCGCACTCCTTCGAGCCTTCGTTTGTTGGGTAGCTTTGCCCTTCCCAAATTATTTTAATTATTTTTAATGTTTTTCATATAAGTATTATTTTATTTTATTAAAACAATTCAAATTACTATAATAACTATTCTTTTTTTTTTAAACAATATTTTCAATAGTAAAAAAGTAACTTATATTTTCATAACTAGAAAATTAATTTCTTCGGAAGTTATTTATAAAAACATGTATAATTATTAAATAATTATTTTCAATACATCGTGGACAGATAGGAGGTGGATAGTAATGAGGTGGTCTATTATAAGTGGTCCATACTTAATATATAACGTTTACGTTATGCATATTAATTGTGGCATAAAATTTGTCGTGATGAATAATGCAGTGTATCCCACTTACTTAATTGTGCACCCAATCCCACGTGCTTCGATGTCTGAGGTGATTGAGATGATGACATGCCCGATCTTCACGAGTCACCTATCCGATGAATCTCTACAAATTCGAGAAATCCACGTGACAACTTATCTCATTTCAATCATAACATTCCAAGTAAAATAAAATGCTTCGTAGCCCATCGGCTAGTATTATTGTTTCTATTTTCCCCTCTTTTTCTTTTTCTTTTTTTTTGGCTTTTGGATCCTTTGTATACTTCAGCTGTTTGAAATTTGAATACTATTTCAGCTGTTTTTGCCTAAAAAAATATATAGATTTTGCCTTATTGTCAAGATTTGTGATTCAGCTTTTCTATTCAAGTAAATCTTTTTTTTTTCTTTCTTTTTTTTTTTTTGGATGGGTAAAAGCAATCTGTTCAAGTAAAGCTTTTTGTTCAATTATGATCACAATTTATAGTTCTTCCTTTCCCCTGCCTTCTTTTTTCAGAGTGAGCATTAGAGAGCTATATAACAATTTGTATTGGGGACTGAACAGCCAAAAAAATAAATTGAATGAGATGATGGATAAATAAATTGAATGATATATTATAAAGTGAATAGATGTCAAAAATAAAAATAAAAAATAAAAAATAAAATAAAGTATTAAAAAACAAACAGTTAAGTACTTAATAATTATCAAGCATTATTCAGTATGAAGGTAAACAAAAGTTAAAAAATTGCAAAGGCCACCTTAATGTTTGATATTTGTATTTAGCTAAAAATAATCTCAAATTCAACTAATGAGCTCGTTACAAGTGAAAATTAATTCGTTTAAATACAATTTATCCAAATAATTTTTTTTATATTAAATTTTTAAAAACTGTTTTTGAAGACAACTTATTTATCACTCTTAGTTTTATAAAACATTAAGATTTTTTTTTTAAATTCTGTAACTTAAAATCAATTAAAAAATAAAATAAGGAATGTGCTCTTCATATTTGATTAAATTATTATTTTATATGAGCTAAAATCTATACAACTTTCCTTAGAATAGTTCATATTCACATAAAAAAAAAGAAAAAAAAACATATAAACTATTTTTTTCTCACACACCTTTTCCATGATAAACAGGAACACTTTCTTGAAATACAAATGGAAATAATTTATTAAGTTAGAATTTTTTTCTTTTCCACCTTTTCTTCTTTCTTGTTTATTTTTATTTTCAACCATGACCCTCGTGACCAAATGAAGATTACCTAGGAAAATATGCTGTTGATTCAGTTTTGCAATTAGAAGTATAGCAGTCAAAGAGAAAAATGAGATAAAAATAACATAATATATCATGAAAACATTTTTTTTTCTTTTTTTCTTTTTGAAACAAACATATCATGAAAACTAAAATACAAAGCTAATATTACAGTGGTTGCCAAGATAATCTCAAAAATTTCCAGGCTAGAGTCTGAACTATTGAACAAACAACAAAGAACTTGAGGGATATCTCTCTCAAGAAATCTAATCTCTACATCTTCTTCCACTTTTCCGGCGAGAAAACTCATCTTCTTCGCAGGCGCTGGCGGCATTCCCTGTCAAAATCTAGATCTTCGATTTCTGGGTTCTGTGAGTTTTCTTCGTTTTCCATTTCTACCCTGGTTCTGGTTCTGGTTTTTCTTATTCTTGAACTTGTCATGTGCCCCATCCTTTAGACTGCTTCGATTCCTTTTCTTAGACCTGCCACCACCAAATGTTTCGTTATATCCACCTGTGTTCCTCTTGGATGGATTTCCTATTTCTTTGTATCGATAGAGTTAAATAATAAATAAAACTGGGTTTTAAGTAGTAATTAATAATAATAATAATAATAATAATATGTGATATTTAACAATATTTTTATTTTTCCCTCATTTTCTCTTTCCTTCATATTGCATTTTCCCTTAACCAAACATCTCCCACAAGGCCTATAAGCATGATCTGCAAGCCATTGGATTAGCATTCCAATGCTAGACAGAAGAGAGAATACTAAGGGCTTGTCTGGTTCCTGTTTATAAAAACTGTTTTATGTTCTTAAAAACAAGGAGAACTTGTTTGGTTTGGTTCCCAGTTTTTGTGACACAGAAAACACTACACGGTTTTCAGAGAACACCAAAATGGTGCTTCTCAGTGTTTTCAAAAATAGAAACCAAACAGGCTCAAAAAATTTACTAGTTTATTCTTATATGTTATTACTGAACTCTATTTATATCTCTAACCAATAGTCATATAGGTCTAGCTAGAACTGTAGTAACAAATGCACTTGATACCATACAGTATATTCTGAAAGAAAAAAAAAATTGAAAGAACAAAACTGGATTAAATGCTCACCTTTTAGATAATTTGCAGAATGCCGATGTCTCGTGCCACAGAACAGGTGGACGCAACATATGTGGCTTTATGATAATCTGATAGCACAAACATAAAGGTAATTTAACCAATAAAATTCTCAAAACATCTTGATATACTACTTACTGATCATGATTTTGAAAAACCATTCACTCATCTTGATATTACTCTCTACTTTCTGATAACATATTCTCATCATTTTCAGTTATTTTCACAAGTTTTCTGAATATTGTTTTGAAAAAATGTTTGCACCAGAAGAATGATTGGAACCAAAATACTACATGGAAATGTTACTTTCAGAAGTTTGGCAGCAGCACAGAAATTAGGTTGAGAATAAATACTCCAATATCTCAAACAAACTTTTGCTTTGCAAAATATTTGAAAACTGTTCTTAAAAGCTTATGCTACGCTCAAAAGCTGTACTGTTGTCAAAAACCTTCCCAAACAAACCATAATGACCAGTTGAATTTGGAGGCAAATAAGAAAGAAGTAAATGAATACATACTTTTCTCGGCAGAACTACACCCTCCGGTGGCCTTGGAATGTGGGGATGAAAAGAAGGGCATTTGTAAAAGATAGATCTACAGTTAACAAGAGACAAAACTGTAAGTTGATGCAAGGAAATCATAACATAACTTAAACACTTGATTCAGTCTCAAACTTGAAGAGAATATAACCGTACAGAAAACGTACATGACTTTGTTGTGTGCTATCATCTCCATGTCCTCAATTGGCGAATAGGATTCTGCTGGCCAAACAGATTTATCGGAAATATACATGTACCCATTCATTCCACCGCTGCATGTGAAATTTGAAAACCCTCCATTTAGCAAGGCATGGTAATAAAAGGTCCCACTAGTACTACAAAGTGATAAAATGATTTATTTCTCCCTCCAATAAAGAAGCAATCAATTGAGTGACTGTAGATGAACATTGAGATGGAACAAATATATGTTTAATCTTGCACTCTTTGTTTCCCTTTTTTTTTTCAAATTTAAGCAATCACTAAAACCTCTCACAAGGGTGCAACAGAAGTCTTTTTTTCTTTTTCTTTTTACTTTTAAAACGTCTACAACCTACTGTCTTGGTCCAACAAATCCTATTCAGAGAGCTAGTAAGCGCATAATTGTCTCATGTTCATACTCTGCTGTATGCAAGTTCAACATCTTCATTCTGTTTAATCATTTATTAACCAGTAGCAGTTTCAATCTAAAATTGACACACTTTTCCAATACATAAATGTAGTTGGAAAGTAAAGAGAGAAGACATAATCCACTGAGCCTAGCAGTAGGAGTTCTCAACTCCAGACCTTGCTACCTCAACCTACACCGACTTCATTATCTCATGTTTTACATGGCACTAATTAGGTTGCATATTTCAATAGCAGTTCTCATTAGTTTGATTTTGAGAACAGAAATTACGAGCCTCTTTAGTAACTGTTTTTTTTAAACAGTTTTTAGTTCTTTAAAATAGAAAAGCATTTTTTAACATGAAAAAGACATTCGGGAAACTTTTAACAATAACCAAATTTCTTTAAATTTGTTCTCTCAGAACATGTTTTTTAAACAACAACAGAAAAGTTTTTACAGGAGGATTTGCTGGCTATCTAAACATAGAAAAGACATTGGGGAAGCCTTTTTTAGACCTGGAACTATCAGAGAGATCACGCCAATGCCACAATGCATTTCTTCCAGGTATTTGCTGGATTCAGGCCATTCAACCATCCGCTGAGCTCAGGTTGCAAGTCCAGTTTAACAGTTTGTTGTAAAACCTTTTGCTTATGTTGAGAGAAAAGAAATTTGTATTCTCATTAATTTACAAAAGAGGAAACATACATATTTATAAATTCAGTAAAGAAGGGAAGTATGAAATAAAGAGTCCACTAGAGAGACTAGGAGAGAGAAGGAAAATCATAAATGATTAGGAAACTAAACCTTAACGTCCTCAAGCCAAAGATATGTGTCAAAAGTTAATTAAACTTGTCACATATATACTTTATTCTAGGACCTCTAAGAGACTTAGTAAAAAGATCTGCTAGTTGGTCATTAGAGTAGACAAAACTAGTAGTCATGCATCCCCGATGCAATCTTCTCTCTAATAAAGTGACAATCCACTTCAATGTGCTTGGTCCTCTCATGGAAAACTGGATTAGATGAAATATGCAGGGAGGCTTGATTATCACATATAAGCTTCATCTATTCATCCTTTCCAAATCTTAGCTTTTGGAGGAGATGCTGCAACCATATGGAGTTCTCGCCATGCTGCCAAGGCCATATGGAATGACGACATATCAAACCGACCCCCCCTCTAAGCAACAAAACCGCACTCCGGCTGTTCATTATAAAACCTCTTCTAATTCTTGGTGATCATCATGAAGGAAGGCATTCTTGATATCCAACTGAAAAAAGGTCATGAGCGCATAGCAAACATAGAAAGAAGCAAGCGAACAGAGGCAATCTTGGCCACCAGAGAAAAAATATCATAATAGTCCGAGTCGTATTGTCGAGTAACCCTTTGGCAACCAACGTGGGTTTTAAGTCGATCAACCTAGCCACGTCCCACCTTCACTCAGAGATAAACTCAACGACGGCCAACTGAGACTTGCCAAACAAGCCCATCGCCATTAGAGTAAAAGAGCATCTATTTCCCTCTTTCAACCATTGCCTATTTCCTTAGTGAGAAAAGAGCACACCAATTAGTGCTTTTATGGGTAGAGACGTAAGATTGTGGTGGAAACAAAGACAAAGTAGGATCAAGATACAAACGACGAAGCTGAGAAAATTATAAACAGGATGTGTGTTAGAAGTAGAGTGAGTACCTTTTCGAATGGCAATAGAGGTAGATCATCAAACGGTTACGGAACCGAAGTAGGAGATGACTGTGGCATAGAAGATGCTTCAACAAGAGGCCCTGGAGGAGGACGAGGACGACGAGTATAAACCTGAAGGGGTCAAGTCATGGCATCTGTAGGTAGAGAAGGGAAATCTAGAGATGGCAAGACAAAAGGAATATATAAGACATCTGGAACAAGAGGACGTGCTACAGAGGAGAAGAAGGAATCCTCAAAGAAGGTGATATCAGCAAAGATAAAGTAGCGATTAATGTCGGGAGAATAACAGCGATAACCCCTCTAAAGGCGAGAATAACCCAAGAAGATACACTTCTTGGCTTTGGCTAAGAGTTTATCTTGCCTTGGAGTGAGAATATGAACAAAATAGACACAACCAAAGACACAAAGAGGGAGGCAAAAGAGAGGTTGATTAGGTAGTAAGACAGAATGAGGGATCTTATCATGCAAAACAGAGGATGGCATACGATTAATCAAATAACATATAGTTAAGATAGCATCCCCTCAAAAACGTTGAGGAACCTTATGATGAAGGAGAAGAGTGCCAGCTATCTCAACTACATGACGGTTCTTACACTCAGCCACTCCATTCTGTTGAGAAGTGTAAGAACAAGATGATTGGTGAAGAATCCCATGGGAAGACATAAAAGAAGATAATGACATAGAGAAATATTCTTTTGCATTATCACAAAATACAAATATAAGTAGTGAATTGAGTACGAATTTCAACATGAAATTTTTTAAAGATAGAAAATAACTCAACTCAAGTTTTCATTAAAAATAACCAAGCACATCGAGAATAATCGTCTATAAAAGTAACAAAGTAACGAAATCCTAAAGTAGACGCAAACCTAGAAGGACCCCAAACATCAACCTGGACAAGCTTAAACGGAGACTTTATCCGTGGATCTAAACGCTTTGGGAAAGAGACACAAGTATGTTTCCCAAGCTGACATGACCCACACTCAAGCAAAGATAAACTAGAAAAATGAGGAACCATCTTTCAAAACTCAAGAGACTCCCTGATGACCAGCACGATCGTGGAGGCGAGGAAGTTGTCGTGGAAGTGCAAGCAAAACAAAAGGCAAGTCGAGGTAAAGAGGCCTTATGACTCATGCCCTATGTGTCAATCGCCTCTCCCGAACTCCAATCCTGCTGCTGCCAGAGTTGTGTGAAAAAGTAAGTACACACTGAAGATAATGAGTCAACTTACTAATGGAAATAAGATTAAAAAGAAAATCATGAACATAAAGTACAGAAGTAAGGGGCAAGGAAGGGAGGGGACATGTTGAGTCAATGCCTTTAGCTAAGGTTTGAGAACCATTAGTCAGGTAATAAGGTAAAGAAGCACTGGTAAAGGTAAGAGAAGAAAAGGTTTTATTACTCGAGATATGATCGAGGCTCTCAAATATCAAGTATCTATGTGCGTATGAATGTGCGCAAGTAGAGACATTACTGTTCTGGACAACAAAAGCAATGGAGGAAGATTTGGTTGCTTGAGTGAGACGAAGGTACTCCTCATATTCGTTGGGCGAAAGAATGACCCCCTGAGATGTGGATGAGCTCCCTGAGACAGAACTCGAACTCGTTGAATGATCAAAAGGCTAAGCCAAATGAGTGGTCAGGGGAGGTCAACCATGTAATTGATAGCATCAATCACGAGTGTGTCCAAGCCTATGACAGTATGTGCATTGAGGGCGTTGCCCTCTACCTCGCTTGCTACCACGTCCATCTCTAGAATCACTTTGAGAATGAGACTGAGAAAACATCACAGATGAGACATCTTTCGCAGCCATAAAGACATCTTTCTCAGCAATAAAGACGTCTTGTTCAGCCATAGAGATGAGAAATCGCAGAGGTCACGTGCACTCAAAACAACCTGCATAGCGTATGCCATTGGTGTCAGACTTTGACGAAAAATCAAAAAGAATATGAAAGTATATGCCGCGGGGAGAAAAAAAGGGACAAAAGAGGGTGATGCAAGTGTTGGATCAGAAAACCAAGGGCATAGGCTTGTAGATCAGCGACAAGCGACTCAGGTGGTGAAGTCCGGCGATCGGAGAAGCTGCCACGCACCCTCGCCGCCAACGCGTGACCTGGCGTACGGGAGGCTGCAGGACCCGCCGCTAGAGATTTTTGTACGCTGTGGAGCTCAAGCTCCGCCGATCCCGGGTGGAGTGTCCATGCACCGACCATACGTTTAAAAATTTTCTGACGATAGGTTGTTCCGACGGTGGTGTGGATCCCGCGAGGCTTTGAGACGATTGTAATACGACTGGAGTGAGGCACAGTCGTTGAATGGGTCGCAGGAATTGACCACACAGCAAAACCCTAACCCTAATATTCCCAAACTCTTCTATGACTTTGATACCATATTGAGAGAAAGGAATTTTGTATTCTCATTAATTTACAAAGGAAGAAACATACATATTTATACTCTAGTGTTAGGGCAAAAAAGGAAATAAAGTTATAGTCCAATTAGGAGACTAAAGAGAGAAGGAAAAGAATCCTACATAGATTAGGAGACTAAACCTTAACAGCTTATTCTGTAATACCAGCCGATACTTCACTGCCTTAGATTATTATTGCAAGCTATCAAAGGCCAATGCATAATGTAGCTTCCTGGTTTTGACAGTCAGGTACTGCCAGAGCTTGAGTTTGTGGCTTTAATCTAACATATTTTTAGTTAGTTTTTAAGTTGGAATCATTTCAAGTGACAACGCCTTACAATTTGTATTTCTTACAAAGTTGTTTTATTCTCTCATAATGAAAGGACATAACATTGTGTCTACAAAATAGTTTTTGTTGGCAACCTTGTCTAAGGTTAAGCTGGAACTTGACTCTATATTCATTGCATCAATCAATCTATTTGAGCATATATGCCCCTATGAATTCTTAACCTTACTGTGGACTGGGTGCTTTTTCATGATTAGTTATTGTTTCAACAATCCAGAAAACCTTGCACAATAAACATTAGTTATGACATGGGTAAAGACAGACAAAGAGTTGAGGGCGTAGCTTTGGGTCAAATGCAAAAATATGTCAGTGATCCTGAACTTATACTTCTCATATAAACGATAGCTTTCAGTCACGTGTATTACCATGGTATTTCCCCTAAATAATTTTCAAGTGTCCTTTTAAGTACTATGTATCCTCTCTTGTTTAATTTTCAGCAAGTTTAATTGCACGAATTGTATAGTATTTAACAGAGACAAACCCAACCTGGATATGAACCATAAAAGAAAAGACCTGCTGAACCAATCACAGGAATCCCGATTATAGTACCTATCAGCAAAAGAGGAATTCTTCCAGCAGAAACAAAAACTGAATAGATGTATCAATTTGGCATTCTATTCTTTCTACAACTTCTTCATAGAACATAACTCCAAATTAAGTTAGATAGCTAAAAAGAATTAATTTGCCCCTGTTTCATGGGTGTAATAAAGTTAATTTGAATATGCACAGATATAAACCATGGGATCAGATGAAACTCAATAATAACTGATAACAAAAAGCAATTTCTAGCTTCTGATAAAATCTTTCCAGGGATGTTTTAAGTACATACCTGAATTTTGGGTCAATTTTTCTCTTGACTTTAGCCACGGACAGCTTTGGATGATCTTTCTTTCGCTTACAAAAGGAAAATATCTTCACTGATAAAGGATCAGAGATATGAATAAATAGTGCATCCATACCCAATTTGTTTCTCAGCTTCTCCTTATCCTAAACCAAGCCAAAGTTCAGTTGGAAAATTTAAATAAAAACAAAACCAGAAGTCGAGATTATGCATCAAAAATTTTCTACTGTATCAAAAGTATTATGTTTTTTTCTATATATCATAAGTATTACCATCAATGTGCCTTCCACTTTTGCAATCTCTGTGAGTAGACGAGACTCCTTAATAAATGGCAATTTACAGACAGCCTGCCAATCCAAAGAAATAAAATAATGACATGCATGAAGTACATTTCTTAAAATGAATATGTGTGGCCAACCAAGACAGTTGTGGCAAGGGACAACGACAATACATAATGACACGATAACCAAATGCATAATCATGTGGCAAGAGACTAGCAAACAAAAAAAAGGATAAGAAATTGGAAAAAGAAACCAAACAAACAAAAAACTGCAAAGAACACAATGAAAAACATTAGATTAGAAAACAAAGTGTTGACTGGTCATATTATTAGGATTGTGGGAGATTGTTGATAAAACTGAACATTTAACCTGTGGCTGGTTCTAGGAAATTTTAGACATAAAATAGAGAGAAAAAATAAAGGAAAAGAAAAAGTGAAAGAAAATACACAATATATTTAAAGTCAATGAATTACATATTCATGCTTCTTCAAACTCATTTCATTTATTTTCTATTTAATAAAAAGATTAAATAATGTGAATATGTATAAGTTTCTACATAAAAAAAAAAAATAAAATCTTTTTGATAAGTAAAGCCAGCAAAGAAAAAATTAAATCAAAAGGGAAGAGCCCCAAGCAGGCAAGAAGTATACAAGCTCCAAAAAAACCAAGCCAAAAGAAAGGAGAAAAGATAAACTATACCAACCCCTATACAGAAACCAAAAAATTCAATTACATCCAGAGCCTGAACATTTGAGTTAGTTTTTGCCCAATACCAAAGAACGAAGACAAAAAAATTTTTCATCCTTTGGGCAGAGAGCACTACATCCTCAAAGACATCCCTGTTCCTCTCCCTCCAGATTGTCCAAAAAATGCAAATAGGAGATGCCATTCATATCTTCTTAAGAATTTCTCTAGCAAAGGGGCCATTCCACGCTATCAGTCTCCTTAATTGAACTAGGGAGAAGAACCCAGTTGACTACGAAAATAGCAAACAGCACTGCCCAAAGCTCCTGGACTTTAGCAAATAGCAACAGAAAATGGTCTATATTCTCCTCCCCCTTTCCAAAAAGGGGGCATCTACTAGCAAGGTGTCTTCCCCTCTTCTTCAATTGGTCCATCATCAGGACCTTTCCCACCAAGCTTCCCAGGCTAAGAAGCTAACCTTTGTAAGGATGCACGAATTCCAAATCATTCTTTTAAGAAACTGCCCCTCCCTAACTCCCCATCAGATTGTCATACAACAATTTGACTGTGAAAATGCCCTTATTGGAGGATTTCCCGACCACGCTGTCCTTCCTTTGAGGGCATGGTCTCATCTCTTGAATTGAGGCAAAGAGATTATACATTTGTTCTAGCTCCCAGTCATTGAAGTTCTCTTCCACACCATATTTCAAGCTGATTACCTTCTTCCAAAGTTGGCAATCCTCATTTGCAAACCTCCAATTTCATTTTCAATTCCATTTACTCCTAAGCAAGTTGATTCTTGAAAGGATTCCCCACAAGAATTGTGTGGAATCATTGGGTGTAGGTGATAATCAACTTTTTTGCTCGGGAAGCAGTTTAGGAAAAATTTTGAAACTCTAGATCAACTAATGGAGAGGTTGGTGTTTTCCAAAGCAAATGTTATTTGTGTCAGGGTGAAGAGGAGTCAACAAACCACATCCTCATTCATTTCTGCAAGGCAATCATGTTGGCATCTTATTTTCAATCTTTTTCATGTACATGGGTAATGCTTTTCTCAATCATACCCACATTAGCTAGCAGGATGCCTTGATTTTGTTGTAAAGAAAAAAAAGAAAGCCTAGAAAACAACTCCTTTGTGCTTATTCTAGACCTTATGAAAATCAAGGAGCCCTTAAAGATTCTGAATTAATAGACCATTCTATTTTACGCTCCTTTATGCACATGTTTGTTAAGTGGGTCAGGGTATATTTAAGGTGTAGCTCTTTGTCTTTTTTTGATTTTATAATTGGTTAGGTTGTAAATGTAGCGAGCATGTCTTTTTGGCCTTGCGTGCATCATGTATCCCTTCAGTGCTTTTAATACAATTACTTTACCTATTGGGCAAAAAAAATATCATGTTACACTTAAAACATATGCAAACTACATTTAGCCTCCTAATCTCTCAGATAATCCCTTTGCCATCAATGAAAATCAAAAGAAAATGCAGTTGGAAAGAGAACTGTATTACACAAATGTCTTATATATCACACACATCAAAACACAGAATCAACCAGTACCTGCCAAGGATAACGCTTTCCATTCATATCAAGCTCGAAATCTGCCAGAAAAAGTTCATTAGTTTGATCTAAAAAAAGGATATGATTCAGTGTTGTTTCTTACTAATCTAAAATTACTGAAAAGATACCAGTAGGATAGAAATCCAAAATAGGGGATGTCTCATCTGTCATCAATTTCCTGTAGTACAAAGGAAGTGCATGCGCACTATATGTGCACCTATTGGGTCAGATCATTATCACATAAACTAGCAAACTCAATGAATGGATGGCGTCACAGCATAATTCTGTTTGCCCATCAAAAAACATAGTGAAAGAACAAAATGGATTCAGTTAGAAACCTTGCAGCAGGCAATACACCCATCAACTGATCAAATGGCTTGAAGGGTTTCCCAAGTGTGAATTGAATGTCCAACTGATCAAGACCACAAACATCCGAAGCAAATGGGGCATAATGATAAGGATAAAACCTGCCAAATTAACATGTTGAAATCTTAACCAAGTTTTAGAAATGCTCATGAAGTTTGTCAAATATGTTCCTTGGTCTCAAAATTTGGAACAAATCTTAAGCCAAAAAGTTGAAAAATATATGTGCATGTGTGTGAATGCTCCTACATGCGTCAACATATGGGGTAGCAAAATTAAAACCCACCCATATATAGTAATTCTAAGCAAACTGTAGCGGGAACTGGAAGAGTGATACAAGTAGAAAATCAAAGGAGAGAAAAAACACATACCATTGCCAGGAGCATACTCCCTGATAATAATAATGCATGACCCAACAAATCCCTTCTATATATTTCAAGACCTACAATAAGTGCAACATAGTGAATATAGGAAACACCAAGGACAAAAATTGGAGGAAATAGAAACAACACATAAGAAAGGGAGGAGGTGCCCATCAGATTTTCAAAAAGCAGTGAAAGTAAGGGAAAAGAAAAATGCAACATCAGAGGCTTGCAGTTCATTTTCTTCCTTCTGATTAGGAGAGAATATGTAATCACAAAAGTGACTCACTCATTGAATAACCATAAGGAAAACAAGAATTATTGTCAAACTCATGCAGTCTCCAAGGAGGTCAGTACTGTAAATGATAACTAAGGAAAACAAGCTAAAAGGAGTATTTTTAGGCCAAATAGCAGGCAGAACATAAATGACAAAGAAATTTGTTGTACCGCTGTAAATGGTTACTAAGGAAAACAAGCTAAAAGAAGGGAGTATTTTTAAGCCAAATAGCAGGCAGAACATAAATGACAAGGAAATTTTCTGTACCGCATGCCTTCGAACTCTCTCACTGTCATCTTCAGTTTTCGCCTCAAATTTTTCAATATAGAACCTATCCTTCCATCCGTCTTCTCCCAATTTTATCTGTCAAAGAAAATAATGGATTCAAGAAAGGGAAAACAGGAAAATTCCACAAACCAACTTAAAGCATGAGCAAAAAACTCAATAAATTGGATGAGAACCTTGTCAACTAGAGAACTTGCACCAGTGGACATCCGGTAGGTTGAGCACTGAATCTCCTTAACTGTAGACTAGTTTAACAATAAAAAAGGGCACATAACATCAAGACAACTATTAGAATTGTTTTTCATGATTCACGAAACTCTTATCACAACCGGAAATGCTAGTTTGTGAAAAGTAATGGGAAACTCACATTTTTTGGATCTTGACACGGGGGTATTTCTCCAGGCTCTAAAGAAGATCTAGAACCTCTGGTCGTCTCCTGTGACTCAACACATGGAGCTGTTGAATGATCAGAAACAATCTTTTTCTTTGAAAATCCTTGAAATCGGGTCCCATTTTTCTTTTGTACCTGAATTGTAAACATTATTTTACAACAGAGAAACATATCATATCTTATTTTCTGTATACTGGTGAAAATAGTTCTTCAATACATCAGTGGTGAAAATAGTTCTTATTTGTGGTTTAATGGTTTTTTTTAGCAGTTGGAAATAATAGTACGTGGATATACTCCATGAATCAAGAATATCTGAAAAAGAACCATTAGATGAACATGAGGACCACCACTTAGAAGTTTGGAAAAAACTTAACAAATATGGGAACCAATCAATAGAATATACAAGTTAGAAATTTGTGCTGAACGGAAAGCATAGATTTACAATCAAAAACCTGGCTGCGTTTCCTGAATATTGCATTTTCATGAGATCCCACAACCTGCATAAAGTGCTCCACTCGTTCCAAATACACCTAACATTTAACAAACAACAGAGCACCAGAAGAAAACTGAATAGTCAAAAACTGAATAGTCCTCAAAGAGTATGCAATGATAACTCATCCTTCTTCCATACATCCTAGTTCTATTCAATCAAATGCATTGTTTGATTTTGGAAAATAAAAAAGGCGAAAAACAACATAGCCAATAAAAAGAATACGACTTTACATGCATAAAGATAAGCCATCCCTGCCTACAATCTAAAGTAAAGATAATTTTTTTTTTTTTTTTTTTTTGATAGGCAAAAGTGAAGAGCCATTCATTGAACAAAAAGATAAATAAATATAAATGTATTTCTATTCCAGTATCCACCTAGAAGACATTACTTAGTTTAAATACTTCATACTTACTAAGTTAAACAGCTTCATGGTACAAAGAGTTCATTGGCTACATATGTACAAAATGATCATATAAAAAATTAAGAATCTTACATGGGTGAGAAGTCAGCAAGGACTGAACTGAAAATGAACGCTTCATTGAAAAATATAGCAACGGCGTGGGGACAAAAAGACAACTATATTGTGCATCATAGAGTTACTACCAAATCATGAAAAGAAACATATAGATTTGCCTTTACTTTCATTTTCTTTTCCCTTGCTATGGGTTGCAATAGACACAAATAGGAGGCCAACAATATAGGTGGTTAAGTTAGTGACACGTTGTCAAGCTTGCCCCTTCATTTCATGTCTGTCCTATGGTTACCAAGGAAGGTCAGATTAAGGCTTGAAAAGATTCAGAGAGATTTCCTTTGGGAGGCGGTTCCTTGGAGAGTAAACCACGCTTAGTAAAGTGGACAACTGCATGCTCAGATAGAAGAAGGAATGGAGGACTGGGTGTTAAGGATTTATCCAATCTTAATAAGGCTTTTCTTTGCAAATGGAGTTGGCATTATGCAAATAAGAGAGGAGCATTATTGCGCTGTTATTAAAGGAAAGTATGGAGAGGAAGAGGGGGGTGGGGGGTGTGGAGCATTTGTGTTGTAAGGGAGGGGTATGGATAGGGTTGTGGAAATCGATAAGAAAGTGGTGCCATCTGGTTAGCAGTAGACTATCCTTCGTCGTGGGAATAGGCAAAGAGTTAAGTTCTTCTTTAAGGATAAATGGTGCAGGGACACTCCGTTGTATCGTTCTTTCCCTTCTTTATTTGTCATTGATTGTTCAAAGGAAGCTTGGATGGGGGATGATTGAAGTGAGGCGGAGCCACGGAAGGTGAGGGGTGTTGGAACCCTATTTTTACGAGAGTTCTCAATGATTGGGAGGTGGAGGTTGTGGAGAGACTTTTGTTCAAGGCTTTCTTAGTTAAGCCAATGTACAAGGCTTTGGAGGTCAGACTCCCTATTTCTTTCTATATAAAGATTGTTTGGAGTAATTGTGCGAAACCAAAACTTCACTTTTTTGCTTGGGAAGCAACCTAGGGCAATATCTTAACTCTAGATGACTAGATCAACTGCAAAAAAAGAGGCTTTGCTCTTGCAAATAGATGATATTTGTGCCTCAAGTGTGAAGAGACTATGAATCATCTTCTATTCCATTGCATGAAGACAAGGGTGCTACAGGAGTTGCTTTTCTCTCTTTTTGGTATCTCGTGGATGAACCATGCCTCATTTTGGGAAAATCTTGTTGAGTTGGAAAGGATCTTTTATTGGAAAGGAACAAAGAATAGCGTGGAGAGCGGGGCCCTTATGTATTTTGTTATCAGTTTGGAAGGCTACAAATAGCATCGTTTTTACGGATGATGTGTTGTCCTCACAGAAGGTTAAGTCATATTTTGTATATCTGTCGGAGACCAAATTGTCTATGGTGTGTGGTCCTTCGACTTTAGATCATTTCATTGATTGGTTGGCTCTAGATGAGACGGGGTGATCTTTGTATATTTTTTTGTGAAGGTTGTCACAATTGTACGGGGGTGAGCATTTTTTCTTATATCTCTTGGGACGATATTTTAGTGCCTCTTCTATAATACACTTTCTTATCAAAAAAAATAAGTTAGTGACAGAAAATGCAATGAAGCTTTTTTCATCAGAAAACTATAACCCAACAAAGTGGATTACAGAATAGAATTCATTATTTTACTCTAAGCTGGGGTTAGTCCTTGTTAAGTAGAAAACTAAGCTTCAAAATGTGAGATAACATCAGTGTATCACTATCATCAATTAATGAAGCAATTTACCAGCCGAAACAGGTTCATACCATTGAAATAATAATTGATAGCCCTAGGCGTGTGATATAAACAAACACGAGACATCAAGTTGAAGATGCTAAACTGCTTTTGTCCTCTCAAAAAACAAACAGTTTGTATGCATGGTATAAGAACATGCATAGGAACTGAGTTATCAGATACTGATGGAACAGCATGAGATGAAAAAGATACTAATAATAGACCTCAGATGAATTGGTGAGGTAACCGCCCATTTGAACAAATTCTTTTTTGTAGACTGTCATAAGAAGATCAATGGCTCCCTGTAAGAGAATCAGCACCAAGTAAAAATTCAGTCATAAAACCCATAAACAAGAATATGAATGTCATCTAGATCCAGGTCAAGTAAAAAAATAAGACTAGATGCACCATAAGTTCTGGGATATTCAATTGCTAGCAAAAGTTACCCTATTAAATAGAACTACTACACCAAAAGATAATCGCAAAGAGATTATTTTTAGTAGTAGCTATAATATTGGCTGAGAAATTGCTCAATATCTGGAAAAAGGACAAGCCTTTGTATGAATTTGCGCATTTTCTAGCATTAAATATTTAGATAAACAACAGTGTTCAAAGGAGATAATGTAAGATAGATTCAATAGAAAAAATCAGATTTCAATTCTTCTTAGAATTTGAAGTAAATAAAGATACAACACTTTTGTCAATATCCAAACAGGCAAGAGAAGACAATGGGCAATACACGGTATCATGTCAAGAAAGTCACACTGCCTAACACATGACTAGTTGGTAAGGATAAGTATGTTATCATGGGAAACAAGCAACTTAACCAACATTTTCGAACTAGAGATTGATCACTGAAATAAGAATCTCAAAAATCCTAACCTCGGAGATTTCCAATGATGGCATATGAGGTAAAAAGTCATTTCCGACAAACAGACACATGAAGACAAAATCATCAATCAGACGCTCAAGGTCGGTCTTCAAACTTCGATCCGGAATATTCATATCATGTGCTAAATAGTCCCTGAGTGTCCATATGTTAAGAAACTGAAACAGAAAACAAAGGAAAATAATTATTGTCTACCTGCAATTTCAAATTCCATCAAATCAAGCAACATTTATTATCAACTTCATGCAGAAATTTAGGAGTTCAATATTTAGCAAACAATAAAATGAAAGACTTTTTTAAAAACAGAAACAAACATCTTTATTCATCTTGAAGAGATCAATTCAAGGACAAGCAATCCTTCAAAGAAGTACAAAAGGTTATACAATAACCAATGAGGAAGAAAGACTCATTACTCATCAAAAGAAAAAGGAAACACTCAAGAAAATTGCAGAATCTTAAGAATGTGACTTCTGGAAAGAAACAATACTTGGATAGAGAGCCAATGAGGGAACTAATTCATTTGACCCACCTTAAAGTGTGGTTTCTATTTTCTTGATTGTATGCTTTTATTTATATAGCTTTGTGTGAAAGGAGTTCTTATCCATTCTGTCTTTTTTCAATAAAGTGATTTTCTTTTCTACCAAGAGATAAATGAACAGATAGCACTATTTCCAATAAACAAGGCATTTAATTTTTAGTTCTGTTTGTGAAGGAAAAAATAAAATACTACACTCTTTATTTTGAACTATCAACTATCTGATTAAGATTTCAATTTGACTCCAATTACAAATATTTCAGTTCAACATATTATTCTATGATGTTACTGTTATAAATTTCACTTATTTTATTCATACATTCAGTTAGTATATTGTGTTGTTATCAAAAATTTAACAACTTACAAGAATCCATATCCAGAAAGAATGAAAAAATAATCACATAGAACAAGTATGCTTTCCTTCATAAAATCAAAAGGAATACAAAATCCACAAGCTTTGGTCCACTTGAAATTGAATTTGTAAAAGGAATGAAATCAGAAATAGGTGTCATCACTTAAATATCAGAAATATGTCTACTACCATTGCTTAAAAATTAGATTTGTTTGGACTTCGAGTTCATCTGAAGACAATGTGTATTTCGGTTCAAAGGACAACACTTAAAAGGGGGATTAGAAGAAAAGAATACCAACCTGAAATCTCTGCCTTGAGATGAAGTCTTCTAAAGAATCCTTCTTAGGTTTGTTATTTTTAACCTTTCGGTATGCCTTCCGAACATCCTAAAAGAAAGAATGAAATTCAGTAACTGGGATTTTTCTTTCAAAATTATTGCAATTTTATTTGATGCAACTACCAAAATTTCAACAAGAAAAGCCCAGTTCAAGCCATAAAAATACAAACCTCTCTCAAAATTGAGAAATGGATTTCATGGGTAGCAAATGCAAGCATGATTAGGTCTGCATCCTGAAACAACAAAATGAAAAACTTAAACACGTTTTCCAAAACTAAATACAATCAATATCAGAACTTTCATGCATACATGAATAGCCAAACAATTTTACCAATCCATACAAACAATGCCGTGTGTTTGGATCAAACCCTGGCAGATTTCTTTGCAGGCGGATGTAAGACATTATCTTATGCTCTCCTTCTCCAGGCACATTGGCATCAGAGAGAATGACCTATAAGAATGCTCATGTATCCACATGCAAGTGAGAGAGAGAGAGAGAGAGCTAACTTCTAACCCATATAGAGACAGATTAAACCTATTTTCAGAATTCAAAGCTTACCTTGATTCCCTGCCATCCGAGATCCGAATTCATCCTCAAATGTATGTAATATCTGAGAGCTGATGACAATAATGCCATGAATTCAGTACCAGGTGTGATAACATTTGAGTCCAGCTTTTTAGTTTGCTCCAAAAGAGCTAACATTTCCATTTCTGATTCAAACACGGTTCTCAGCCTCTCCGTCCCAGAGGCCTGAGAGTAATCAAATTTCACTCTACTTTATTAATGGAAAAAAAGGGTCCCAAATTATAACACACAAAAATTTAAAAAAAGAATATTATTAACTAATAATTTGAAATGTCTTCCATTTGTGGAAGTCAAAAAACTCACATCATCAGCCGCCTCTTTTGCAGCTCTAAAACGCCTCGCTCGCTGTTGATTCATCTTTGCTCGCGGTGCAACACCATCTATTTGCAAAAAATATAAACAAATAAACAAACAAACAAAAATAAAATGAGCAAAATTGCATATAAAGCAAGCATTACTATCAACAGGAAGTTGTCAATCATCTAAGGCCCCTTGCTAATCTGATGCGTCATACTTAATTCTTACGTATGACTTTGTAGAAAGCTCTTAGACATAGTTACCAGGAATGGGGACAGACAAGCCATATGTGAATGGAAACCTATTCAAAGGACGACGAAAACAATAAAGAAAATTAAACAACAAACTCTTCAAAACAGTGCAAAGAAATACTCCCATCTATACCTTTGGAAAGGTATAATCCTAAAACCTATTAGAAACCTCTAATTATAGGTCATGACTAGAAGTAACTGATAAGGCACTTCTTATTTTTTGATTCTACAATTCATTGAATAGGCTACCATCTCCTATTGTACCGATATTATGTTACTTTATCGGTCTTGCAAAGACACCACCTTACTTAACTTTCCTCAATCTATTTGCTAGCACTTTTGCTAATAATTTGTACAAGCTTCCCACCAGGCTAATGACCTAAATCCCCCTCCTCCTTTCCTTATGAGGTAAATGGAGAGGACAATTATTGGCTTACAATACTGACAGAGTGTGCAATATCATGACGTGTTACTATAAGATTGTTCTACTTCCCAACTAGTCTTCTATATCTCTTAGGGTCCCCAAACAATTCGCCTTCTCTAGTAAGATGTAAGTTTTGTGCCATAGGGGAATCTCACGTGCATTTCGCCCCAATTTTCCCGCTTCTCGCACATTAGATCCAAGACATATTTCCTTTTAAAGATGTTAAGATTTCATGTTTGATCCTCATAACTTCAACACCCAAGAAATATTTAAGCATCCTTAAGTCCTTTGTGTTGAATTGGCCATAAAGAAAGGACTTAAGTGATGATATACCTGTCACATCACTCCCACTAATGAAAATATTATCTACATACACAACTAACAAGATGATACCGTCGCACTTCGTAAAGACAAAAGTGATCATATTTGCTCTTCTCGTATGCCAAACTTCTCACTTACTGACCCACGAATTTGCTTAAACTATATGTTGTGGAATATGTTTCTAAGCCATATAACGATATGGAGACGACATAAATCCTACTTATCCTCTTTAGGTAATAAACTTGAGAGTTGTTTATAGGTCGCGTCCTCTTCCGCAAGCTCGTCTGTTCCCCTGTGAAGATCCCCGCGAAGAAAAGCATTGTTAATATCGCTTAATGGCGCCCCAAATGCATGGAATGCATCGCCAAAGATATAAATAGCCGAACATAAGTCATTCAAGCCAAACTATGAGAACGCGATCAATATTCCACTCATGGTGGTCTGGCATACCTTTAGCAACAAGATGTGCTTTTCAACTCAACAATGAGTCATCTAGACACCTTCACTGCTTAAACCTTAACAAAGATTCACCATCGTTAGTAACCATACTAAGTCGGTATATCATTGTCATTTAAAGCATCCATCTCCTTTATTATAGAATTTGTTCTATACGACCAAATTATCAACCGTTTGATATATTACTGTATCGGCTTACAACACCGATCGAGTGCGCAATATCGACGTGGTTATCAGAAGGTAGTTCAGTTACTAACCACTCTTCGCACTTCTTGTATTCCCAAACAATTCTACTTCAGCAAGATGTGTGCTTTGGTACATAGAGTGAGCCTGGCTATGGCTTTGCCCCTAATTTTCCTGTTTCAAACAATAGATCCAACACATATTTCCTTTGAGATAAGAAGATTCCATGTTTGCTCCTCATAACTTCAACGCCCAATAAATACTTTAGTATCCCTAAGTCCTTTGTGTGAAATTGGCCATGAAGAAAGGACTAAGTGATGATATACCTGCCATATCACTCCCAGTAATGACATTATCATCTACATACACAACTAACAAGATGATACCTACTTCAGAATTTATATAAAAGACAAAGTGATCAAATTTGCCCTTTTGAATGCCAAACTTCTCAATTACTTGACTAAATTACCTTTATGGGGAGAAAAGAGTGTCTGAGGGAGTGGAAGATACAGTTCAGTGGACGGGGGCTAAGAATGGTTTGTTTTCCATGAAATGCATATACAAAGCATTGGTGCAAAGAACCCTCATCTCTTTTCCTTGGAAGTGTACTTGAAGAATCTGCGGTTCAACCAAAGCAGTCTTTCTTTAAGCTGAGTTTCTGTGGAAAGATCCCAACCTCTCGGTGGACCAACATAAGAGAAGAAGGTCGGGGCCCCCGCAACCATTGTCCCCCTCCTCGTCAGAGAGTAGAAGAGTAGACAACGTATCACCTTCTCCTTCAAAGACAAGGGTCCTGTGGATCTGCTTTTTTCTTTATTGGTGTCTCTTAAGTTATGCTCGCTTGAGTAAGAGATTCCCTCTTGGGTTGGAGAAGAATTTTTCCTTGCAAAAGACAAGTGTAGAATTTGGAAGGCAGGACCTTTGTGCATCTTTTGGACAGTTTGGAAGGCCACACATAGTATTGTATTTAGGGATGAGGTTTTGTCTATAAAAAGATAAAGTCTTCTTTTGTACATCTCTTTTGGTTAGAGACCAAGGTATTTTCTATGGATGGTCCTGCGACCCTTGTTCATTTCTTTGATTGGGTGGGCTCTTAGGGTGTTTTTTGAGGGGTGTTGTACATGGTTTTTGGTAGGCTTTTTGTAAGGGGGTAAGTTTTCTCTCTTGTTTCCTCCGCAAAACCCGATATTGGTAATTCATTTCAATTTTCCCAAATGAGAAACAAGATAATGAATGAAATTCAATTCCTAAGGTTCCAGACACAGTTTAAAACCAGCAATTAATGAGGAAACCAACTTGAAGCTCCCTGTAAGGAAATGAATACCTCTCAAACAAGCTGCACCTACAAAAGAGTAAATAACACAAAGGAGTCTTTAAAGAATTCCCATCAAGTAGAAATTTACTCACCAATTGCCATGTATAGAAGTTTCCGAGGCCTGACCACCGAGAAGATTTTATCAATGTACTTGAAAACTGCTTTAAAAACATCTGTATATGTCTTCGGAGCAGGCTGTGCAAAGATCATGTTGTAAAAAAGATAAAATATACTAAGAAAAATCATTTAAGCAGTTATTGCTCCATTTCCTAACTCAAAAAGTGTAGGAAGAAAAAAAAGGAAATTAGGACTTTTTTTTATTCTCTTTTCACAAAAGCATCCTGTCATTTTTTTCATGTATTTTGGTCTAGAAAATGTAGGGTACATGTTAGATGCAAAGAAATATAGTTTGATCATGCATCTACTTACACTTTTGTACCAAGATAGAAGGAAATTGCTTTTTTTTTAGAGAAAACCATTTAAAGGGGACAAAATAGAAAATAAATTGCAAATCTAACCCCTTACTTTTATAACCTTAAAATATACCCACTTCAGACAAAACGACCCCTCAATGAGTCTCTCCACATCACCCCCAAATTCAGCATTTGAACAAACTTGAAAGGTGTCAAGTCCAAGTTTTTAACACATTTTTAATTGATGTTAGACTTAACCATCGTTAAGCTAGCATTTGAACAAACTTGAAGGGTGGTGTCAAGTCCAGGTTTCTAACACAATTTCTATACATGTTGGACTTAACCATCGTTAAGTTGGCATTTGAACAAACTTGAAGGGTGTCAAGTTCAGGCTTCTAACACTGCTTCTATACATGTTGGACTTAACCATCGTTAAGTTAGTATTTAAACAAACTTGAAGGGGGTTAAGTCCAAGTTTGTAACACAATAGCTATTTAGTTTGGATTACAACATCGTTAAGTTATATTTGAATAAACTTTAAGGGGGTTAAATCTAAAAGAGAACGGGTGAAAGAGAAGGGTTGGAATCGTGGGAGAAGAAATAAGGAAAGGTAAATGAAGAGAAAAGGAAAGTTTGAGGGAAATGAGAGTGAGTTGTCATATGGTGCAATATTTTTTCCCTTTTGTCCCTTTTAAATGGTTATCCCTTTTTTATATATATATAGAAGAAAGTTACTTTTTTCTTTACATGTTAGATAAAAGAAAGCTACTCAACTAAGATTAATTCATTATTCAGACAATTGTAGCAGTAATACGATGGAAGGGAATGCGATAAAAGGAAGTAATACGATGGACAAGGGTCAAATTTTTTCAAAAAAAATAAAATAAAATGAATGCTCCATTTGGTTCACCAGCAATGAAACAGAGTGTTCATATCAAACTCACAAGCATCAACTTAAAATGGAATTACCAAATATCTTCCCAAGAAAAACTAGAAATTCGAGTTTCTTTTCATTTTCTCAGCAACCAAAAGGAATTTTCCTATCAAAACATGGCTCTAGCCCCACTTTGCATTCTACTTCCTTACCCTTTCCTTGCCTTTTCCCAGCAACCAGACAGAGTATTTAAAAATACAGCAACCACAAAAAAATGTTTTTTGATATATATATATATAGTGTTCCACATTTTGTTTTCGATTCCAGCATTTCTTCAGCAACCAAACGGAGCATCCGAATCAAAATGAAACCCATTACCCCCATTAATTTTCCGAAAGTCATTTCCACTTCAGTAAACTGAAAGTATCAATTTCTATTGTCTTTCATCTTTCCGTATCCTCAAAACCAAACAGACTACAAAAACTGAAAACACAGATATGAAACTTACCAGGCCTTCAGGATGAAAACAAGGATGAATGATTCCGTTCATATCAAGATACAGATTATCAAACTCAATCCCATTAGGATTAGGTCCAGTGATGTCGACTGGAACTGAAACACCGTTAATGACGGTCGGAGTGTCTTCAACGGCCTTCACCACCGCAAGTGGGTATCGATCCACCAGCCATCTGTAGAACGCTGGTATTCCCATTCTCGCAGGGTCTCTTCAGAACTAGGGTTCAGGCTAAACGACGCCGTTGTAGGGGAGGTAATTGAAATTGAGCTCTTTCAACAGTGTATTAGTTTTGCAATTGGAATAACGGTGGAGTTAGGGTTTTGCGATGGAGTTGGAGCTTCATAAACGACGTCGTTTTCCACTTCTTCTCTTCCATGTGTCACTTTGTGCACCACGATATGAAATGTAAAAAGAAAAAGAAAATAAATATAAAAGAATAATATTTGAACGAGCTCCGAAGTTATTTTCAAGAAAAATAAAATAATTGAAACAAAAAAAAAAATTTAAACAAAGAAAAATTTAATGAAAACTCATAGTTGAATAAATCATTTTATTGAGAGATAAGACTAAAATCTAAATGAACGAATAAACGGAATCAGCGACGAAAGCTCACAAGAAGATTTAATTTACTCAAAACTGTCTAAAAATCTAATCATCTTGATTTTATCTTTATCCACTCAATCTTGCAAATATGGATAAATTGTTTTCTAAGTAAACAGCTTGGGGATCAAAATAATTTATTCAAAAAATAATTATTAAATTGGGCTTTGTGCCTAAAATAATTATCGCACGCGTAATAATCGCTGGCACACAACAAGAATCGGATTTACGAAATCTTAAACGCTATCATATCATAATCCACCGTGACCGCTTTAAAATTTTCAAACGACTCCGACCGTCGTTCACGACACAATTGAATCGAGCTTCCTCACGTTCTTTATTTTTTATTTTGGCTGAGAAAAAAATTGTGGAAAAAAAAAAAAACAGGAGAAAAGGGGTTGGCCACGGCGGCATGCCATTTCCGTGTCTTTTTATTTCAGTTGAATTCAATTATAAAGAAAATAGGTGCTTAGGGTTGAAGAAGGTAGATTTGCTATTTTTAAAATTATAATTTTATTGGAAAAAAAAAAAAAAGAAAAAAGAAGAGGTGGATGTATGGAGAAATCAGTGGATGTGATCATTTGCCTTTTTTTCTTGGTCTACTGAATAATATTGACTTACGATATCATTGAAATTGGGATGTATGGAGAAACTTTGTTCACAGTTCTAAGATATCATTGAAATTGGGTTCTTACTGTTTCATATTACATGTCTTATTTTTCCCAAAAAAATAATAATAATAAATTGGTGGAATTTGATTTGGATGCAGAGTTATTGGTATCTGGAGATGGAACATGGGTCCTTCAGCAATCATAGTAAATCGACTTTTTCTTTATCTGATGAGGATCATACACTTGCCAATAGCTGTAACAGAACACGAAACTCAATTACCGTTGTTCACGACAAAGACATTTGAAAATTTCCCAATTCCAGTTATCGCGACAACAGATTAAGTCATTAAAATTTTAAACCCAATACCGCGATCGCGAACAGCAAGATTTAGCACTTAATAAACTAATCGTCATTGCTCATAACAAACGACGTTACGCACCACTCGTAATTATTTTATCTTCCAAACTAATTTAATAATTTTTTTTTAAATAAATAATTTCAGTCTAAAACTCAAGTAGCTTGACCTCAAGGATTCCATAATTAACTTACGTCCCACGTCAATTTTGACCTTAGTCCGAACTCTCAATGTATGACACATCCCTGCATTGTGGGATGCTCTAAGTCAGGACTTCTTCTAGGTTCTTCCATGGACATCATGTTTAAAACATCAAATCTTCATCAAATTTTATCTTTTAAGTATCCATCTTCTTGTAAACCACTAGAGACGAATATATTGACAATCCCAAACGCAATAATCATGATTTTCTTATATTATAATATATAGATTTTTCTTAATAGAAAAACACACAAAAAGTAAGTTAATTATTTTGTGGGTGGAGTATTAAATCAAAATTTTAAAATTCAATAATAAATAAAAAGCAGGAAAATCAAACAGGTTGGATGCTGAAAACAAATTTGCTTTTGGCAAAAAGCATAAAACGCCACCTTAGTTCTTATGGTTTTATTATGTCAAAGGTAGCAATTAGATTATATAATACTTTCTTAGGCAATCATTTTATCAATTTGATAATTATACGATGAACACACCGACATGTATAACATTGTTTATTTATATTGTATTGAAACGAGTATTTAATTCTCCAAGAGCTGTATTTTTTTTATTTTTTTTATATTATCAATAATGTTAGAAACAATTTTAATAAAGGAATAACCTTTCACTCTTGAAATAAAGTTATGATCAATAACCCTTGGCTCATTAGTTCTTTTAAGAAAATTGTTTAGTAAGATTTTTTATTTATAATGATTCTAATTGAAGTATTTTTATTATAATCCCCTTCTAATTTTTTAGAAAGCTTTATAAGTGATATTTCCAATGCTAGAAGTGATTTTTTTTAAAAGTTACTACCAAAATTTTACGAAATAACCAATATTTTTGCAAAATAACTTTTTAGAATAGAAACACATTTCTTAAAATCACTATCCATCAAATGAGTTCCAAGCTTTTTCTTTAGAAAAATACTACAAACGATATTGCAGATTTTTAAAAGAGTTTCATAATTTTATGAAATACCTATTTTTTTTAGAACACTTTTTTAAACTAAAGGCATTTTGTAAAATCACTACTAAACAAACTCTAACATTAGTTAATTGATAACTAATGTGAAACATAAATTCACAGATTCAAATGATGTTAGAATCATAAATTTAGAAGATGAATTAGTGAATGTTTGGCTATACTTCCTATTTATGTTTTCAGAAACAGAAGCATAGAATAAAAGCTTTGTATTAAGAGCTCTATATGATATATTTTATTTATTATTGTTTTCTCTGTTTCAAAATAAAAAAAAAAAACAAAAAGTATATTCAGACTCAGAAATGCAAGAACCTGTCATTCAACAGCTCAAGCAAGCAACCGAGCATCTGAACAATCAAAACACAGTAGACAATTCCAAGAAGAATGGAGATCGCTCATAGTACTGATCAATGCTGAATTCCAAGAATGCAGAAACACAACGGCGGGCCTGTTTTGCTTATTTGCTTTTGAAAATTACTTTTTCATAGCTTAAAAACAAAGTGGAGTAATACAGCGAAATACACAAAACACGCTGTTTTCAGGTTTTTTTTTCCTTTTTTGAAAAACACAGAGAACAAAGAAAACACTAATAGTTTTCAGAGAACACCAAAATTGTTTTCAAAAACAGGAACCAAACAGGCCCCACAAAGCCTTTGAACCTCAAAACATCATATAAACAAGAACAATGCCAGGAATTGGAAGAGAACATTGAACTAGATATTTGATTGGCTGCAAAGAAAACTGAGGAAAAGCCAAGAAAATGGAATTCCAAAAGTTTTACAAGTTCTGCTGTTTCCTGATGCAGGCATGGGCGCTTATTACAGTCATCAGCAGTAATGGCATTTGGTACTTGGATCTCTTCTCCCGGTTCTCCTCCATACCGCGATAATTAGGTCTAGGGTTTAACAGAGACAGATATCATTTATAAAAACAAGCATGGTCTGATAGTTAAAATACACTTTGGAGCCCTTGATCACCACTCCCCCAATGTCATAACCTGCAGTGAATATTTTTCACCATATCATTTTTCAGCTTTCAAAGTTGAAGAAATCCATAACATGAAAAAAATTAGAAGAAATACAACTTCCTAACAGGTGAAGGCGGCTAACTTTTCCACCTTAGAACTTTTTCATGAGAGAAGAAAACGAAATTTCATTAACAAGAAAAATTCCAGCCAAACATATTCATGGTGTGCACTCTTGATGACAAACAAATTGCAGAGTTGGACAACAAATGAAAATAAAAATGGTTCAAACCCCAGTTTGAATAGCATTTGTAAACTTAAATTTGTCCATCTGAAATGGATCATGATGGATAGTACCTACAGACATAATGCTACCGAAATAAGTCACTTTCCTGCATACTGTTGTTATTGAGACACCTGATTGTTGAAGAACCAGCATGTCTAATTTACAGAGTGAAGCAACAACATAGTTCATAAAACATGATAGTTCTACATTATGGACCATAGCTCAGGCTTACACTTCGGCTATATTTGGTTCTCAGAAAGTAATAAGGAAAAAAAAAAAAAAACTTTCCTGCATACGGTCATTGAGACATCTGGTTGTATAATAACATTTTGAAGCACCAGCAATGTCTAACTTACAGAATGAAGCAACAGCATGGTTCATAAAACATGATATTTCTACATTATAGACCATAGCTCAGGCTTACACTATGGATATGTTTGGTTCTTGGAAAATATGAAGAAAAGAAAAAAAAAACTTTCATGCATAGTGTTATCGAGACACCTGGTTGCATAACATCCTGAAGAACCAGCATGTCTGATTTACAAAAAAGAAGCAACAACATAATTCATAAACATATGACATTTCTACATTATAGACCATGGCTCAGGCTTAACTTTGGATATGTTTGGTTCTTGGAATGTATCAAGGAAAGATAAAAAATACTAGATAAAACGAGGAATTAAATTTGAAATTAGTGAGGAATTTGAAATATAAAGACAAACAACTAAATTTGAAATTAGTGAGGAATTTATATGTTTTTAGATTATTTTATCTTTACATAGAAAAGAATATACCAAACGAGTCTGAAGTAGAAAAATAATTCATTGATTTCAAGTCTATTTTTTATTTTCTTTCACATTTTCTTTCCTTTTATTCTTCCTCTCTATTTTCTTTCCCTCAATTCATGAATTCACACACGCTATTTTATTTTTTTTGACAACACACAATTATACTTTTGAGTTTATATCGAATGTGAAAAAAAATTATGTTCACTTAAATTTCAAACCAATTATACCCTAAAGGCATTCCAAGCATGACAATAGAAACTCCAGATTAGACGAGAAACCTAACATTACCATGGCAGCTAATCCGAATCTTCAATTTCGAGAACTGGAATTCTGCGGAAACGTGCCAAGTATCTAAAATATGATGTGTCGTTTTTCTTTGGAATTAATGACCTCTTTCGCCTACCCGAAAAACCTTGTGCTGAAATTGAATCAAATAGTACACCCATGTCCATATTTTTTGCCAATCTGTTATTTTCCTCTGAAAAACTGCAAAACCACCAAACAAAAAAATTCAAGATAGGAGGTAGTGTCTCCAATTATTTAGCATCTAAAAATAAAAAATGAAATCATAATTCATAATGTTTTAAGTATAGGTCCTATAGTGTAGCATGTAAGCAATGTGAACTTTAACACACTGCAATTCTTTCCAAAACCAACTCCATAATGAGTCAGAATTGCTGATATGTGCAAGTTAAAAATGAGTATAATGGGTAAGTCAACATATAAAACCCTAAAATAGTAGGGGATTTACATAGAAACAACATGAGTACACCTATACACACCCCTAGATTTTATTAATTGTTTCATCACTTCCATCATATTTAATGCCAAATTTGCAACTTGAAGAGTTGATTTGAGTAAGGTACATTGCAGTTTAGCGTATTTTAGAAATAGAAGCAACAAAATAAGTTCACCTTCTAGATTGTGCTTGTAGGTTTAATACAAAAGATATAGCATTCCACTTTATCTTTCTAGCCAACTTTTCATATATATTTATTTTAAACCATAAACATATATTTCATGTACCATTACTGCATAAAAGAACTCCACATAAGATTTTCCTTGTTATCATTTTAAAGCAATGTTCAGCATTTGTGAAATATAGGAATAAGAAAGGTGGTCATTCAACTGCTTTTTTAGCTTGGCACCCTTTAATACAGTTCCCTTTTGAAGAAGAAAGAAAGAGGAGCCCATTCTCATCATCTCATATCAAGTCATTGAAGAAGAAAGAGAGACACATGCACTCTCATCACCTCATATTAATTTTCGTTGACATTTCCCAGCCAAAATAGAACCCCATTGAACACTGCCCTACAAACTATCTTTTTTCCATTACAAGAATGGTACAAATTACATCTATCATCAGCTACATATGTATTACTCTGACAGGCATTAAATAGGAAAGGAGAATAATATAAATTTAACGAAAAAGCAATAGTTAAAAGTAAAATTTCAAAATATCATAGAAGCTACTTAGGCAAATGAAGTATTACCGCTCGCGAATTATTTTAAAAGCCTCTTTGGTTGCATAAGGTAGCCCAGTCTTTGGATCACGGTACCTGTAACATCAGATGAGAATTCAAGTAATGTTACTTGAAAGAAAGAAATATATGTCGCTGCAGGATATATTCATCAAAACAAATTCCTTTCTTCAGAAATTTTAGTGACATTGAAATTTTCTCAAGTTTTCATTTCTTCATATAACGATTGATGTTTATTTAGCAATATCAATTCTAAACAATCAATCTTGGTTTTTGAAAAAGATGGTCTCCTTAGCAACTCTTATCTTCGGTTCATATTAAAAAGGGAGTACCTCTTGGCTCCAAGGAGCAAAGTGTCATGGATAGCTGAATTTCCAGCAAACAGTGAAGCTTTAGCATTTATTGTCAACTTACCACAAAGAAGTAATGACTTGCTTTGATCTCGGATATCTGTGAATTGTGAAATATTTTATACCAGATATTTGCTTCTTGGGCAAGAGGAGTAATTGAACTACTGTCCACGCATTTTGCATTGTTCTGTCTCCATTCAATGTGGAAAAGAATCTTACTTTGCTGGTGTTGACTTCCAGAAAACATCACGTCTAGGAAAGATATTGAGTATGGTAAAGGAGATCTTAGCAAGGGTCTCTGATCTTGTCCTTTCTTGGCAATAAGTTAGGGGCATTCAGATGGAAGAATGAATAGATCTCATTTGAGAAATAAATGCTTCTTTCCTTCTTATGTTCTTGAAAATTTTCAAAAGGTGTTGCTGTTTTGTTCTATATGCAATGAGTGCAGTAATTATTCCTTACTAACTTCTTTTTCTTGTTATTTGGTATGCATGTAAAGTGGGTTGGGCTAGTTTGAGTGCACCACTGAGGCCCAAGGTCTGAGCCTCAGGCCCAAGGCAAATACTGCCTAGGTCCTTTCTTTTCTTTGTGAAAGATACGATTGTTGAGCACCAAGACAAACCACGCATCTGAATAGGAAGTGGAGAAAGGGGAGACAATAGAGCATAGTTGTCAAAAACTACGCAATCAAATGCACCTTTATTTTTATTTTTATTTTGTAATATAAAGCATACGTGTAATTCAGAGGCATCTTAAACTTTTCTCCCAATACATATACAATATGTGATACTAAAATGCAAGCACTTTTATCTTCTTTAAATGACAATTTTAGAAAAATAATATATTTTTTTACAAGGCTAATTTTAGAAAAATAAAATATGAAAACAAGTTATTAAAAAAATATATTTTCCCTAAATAAGCTATTTCTTATCCCAAGGAGAAAATAAAAGAAAACCTAGTGCTCCAATAAATTAAGCTCTGCATTCCAGTAATTAATAGCTGCCTAATTACTTGGATCAGTTGAAAAAAAAGGGATTCCAGCTTACAAGCAGATGTCCCCTTTGCAAAGAAGATGAGGAGACCATAGACCATCTCCTACTCCATTGCCCTTCAGTCTGGGGCTTTTGGGCAGCCATACTTTCCCTGCCAGGAGTGGTCTGGGCTTGTCCTCCCTTAGTTAAAGAATTGATGGTGGCATGGACAACCTTCCCCATTAGAAAGAAAGCTAGAAATACGTGGAAGGTAGCTCTTCCTTGCCTTCTTTGGGCAATCTGGAAGGAAAGAAACAGGGTAGTCTTTGATAATGATAGTTTCTCTCCCACTAGATTGAAACATTTTTTCATCACTCCCTCACTTCTTGGGCAAGGATAATTTATGAGGGGGAGTACTTTATTGTAAGCCTGCTTATGTGCATTATCTAGCTTTTCTAGTCGCTTTTGTTTTGGGTGGTTGGTATATGTCCCTCTACTCATCTCTTGTTTGTTTTTCTTTCCTTTGTATACTCTAGGGCTTGCCCCTTTTTTGTCAATATATTTCTCAGCTTACTTATCAAAAAAAAAAAGCTGCCTAAAAGTGTCAATGAGATTGAAAAACACACTTCTATAGATCGTCTGAGAAGAAAATTTTGAAACAAGAGAATCAGTATAGGAATAAAGTTCTTACTTGGCAGGCAATCCTGTAACAGCACACACAGCTTTCTCTGGATCTGGAAAAGCAAACAAGCAAATGATAATTTAATTATTACAAGTTCAGGAATATACCAAACTGCATAAAAGGAATATTCCATTAAACATGTTTTCAAATGCACACACGGCCTTCAAGGGCATCTTTACTTATTTTTCTTAGGGATACCCAAATATGAAACCATGAACAAATGATGGATTGTGCTTTTACCCATCTTTGCAAGTAAAGCAAAAAAACTGAAGTTGCATAACACAAGATATCCTAAATCTCGTCAAGGATATGATACCCATGTCTTGCAAGAGCTCCATCTAAAATGATGTATCTCACCCGGATGTACCCTAGGTTATTCACATCATCAACTCTAGCTCAGAAAGGATAACAGCTCACTCAAATAGATGAATTTGATACCCTTTTTGAAGCAGTTATTTGAATTCCTTATGATATGCAACTGAAAAGTTCTTGCTAATGGTAAAAGAGGGGCTCTGAATGTGGGGACTGTTCTTATTTTGCCCAAGGGATTTGAATTAGCTCCACCCGATTGTATTTCCTTCGAGATGAAAGAAAAGAGGGGCTATCCATCCATTCAGAATCATCACCCTACTAAAAAGGTATTCTTGTGATAGGTCCTGTTCTTGGTCAAAATTGTAGTGAAATCACCTATCCTATTATTTCTCCAAGAGTAGGTGCTAAAGATCATTTGCATGCGAGGAAGTAGGAATGGAACCACACTTGCAATAGCTGTTATTTGCTTTCTTTCTCTTTTATGATTTTCTCCTCTTTGTTGCTAATCCTTCTCTTTTCTAAATTTTAATTGGTTCAGATGGTTCATCATGTAAAAGAAGTACCCAGTGCATTTTAGCTTCAATTTGTTAGAACATCAAAAAATGATACCCAAAATTAGAACAAGGTCCCATCTAAGTTATCTAACAATGATACATAAGCTAAAACCTAGTCTTTGATGACAAGATCCCTTTTGTCTTGATGTTAGCGATCTCCAGACGGTCATATAATCTTCTGTGGGGTTAAGAGCATAGAGTGGCACCTAAAGTGAACTCCTTGCTGAAGCTAGGAGGTTATGTGCTCAAGAACCTTTTAAAGTTGCGAAATCTTGAAGATCCTGAGTGGAAGCCTTGAGTGGTTTACTCAAGCAACAAAAGCCTTGTTGTAGGCCAAAGCTCTCCTGTATTGTGCCTTACCTTTCATAAAAGATGTTATAGCTGTTAGGGGGTTCTTATGAGGAGCTTTTCATTTTTGTCCTGCATACTTGGGGGACAGAGGTTGGCATACCTGTCCATTCTTTGAGTGGAAGGTTCTGTCTCCAGTGGATGAGGCTCGTTCAGCATTGAGTTCAGGTTGACATGTTTCTTTTAGGAGGACCGACCAGGCTTCTATTAGTGCATAATGCACTATCAACTAGCTATTTAGCAAATCATGTTTCACTTAAATTTGCAAAACATGTAGCCAATCACGTGGTTTCTTTTGTAGGGGATTCTTCAACCCCCTTCCCCCCTTTAGTTGTACTCTGTTTCTATGTTTCATATGTGTTCTTGTTTCATCATTGACTAATATAGTGAATTTTTGGAACGATTTCTCATCTTGCCCTTATGCCTAAAAATTCATGTAATGAATGGTTTGTTCTTGATAAACCCAAAGAAAGAAATTGCAGAGAGATTAGATTAGGGGTTCCTAACGATACATTTGGTGCATGAATGAGATTATTGGAAGAAATAACCATTCTTACTCGTCCATTTGGTTATGGCAATTAATTACACTCAAATCTTTAGTTTCCATTCAGATTTTCCTTTTTAAATTTGTTTGAAGATTTGTCATGCCTATGAATTAAAAAAAAAAAATTGTTCATTTGAAGTTCAATCATCAATGAAGCTTGTTCAGAAATCTCATCAGAGTCAATTTTAGCTTCCATAGAAATTTTGTATTCTTTCCAGCTTTTTAGCTTTTTAATTTTAAACTTCAAATTTTATTTTATTCTCTGATTTGAGTGTTATAAGTGTGACCTATTAATGTCAGAATTGCCAAATATATAAGATCTAAAGCCCGTGGGATTCTGTACAGGCCCAAAATTCTTCTTCTAATGAATGTACATATAACATTAGACACAACTTTAGGTGTTTTTGATATATTTTCTCATTTGTGCCCTCCTCCCCCCCAACTAAAAAAAAGGGTACCTGAAAAAAGTAGAATACTTTTCTTAACTCTGAAATAAAATCATATTTGTGATTCAATTTAATTTTAACCCTTCAAAACTATGTTTATAAATCTTTCAATAATTCATCATTAACAGGGTTATCATCCAATGATTTTAAATATAAAATTAATCAATATGAGTTAGTTATATTTTTCTTATTTCTGTCAAGATTCCATGCACCCATGAACCACCCATCCATGATCCATCTCTGATCTCTGGCATACCGTTAAAAAAATCCAGCACAACCAGAGGGGATTGACTTGGTTAAAACTTAAACCACTGTCAGCATTTTCACCAACACAGTGATGCACTTGGATGAGCACATAAACTTGTAGATACTTACACGGAACAGATGCTGTAGAAAGCTGTGAATGAAATGACAATCCTTTACTAAACTCTAAATAAGAGCAACCTGCAATACATATTTAGCTCAACATGAAATGGCTTTCAAAAAAATAAAAAGAGTCAAATTTCAAAGCAATTAGCAGTGTCTCAAAAGCAAAACTGAATCAAATATCAGAACCTTTTGATAACCCAGAAAACCACTAGCCTGGAAAGGCTATCAATAGACTAGAAAAAACAGTGGTTCAAATAAAGAAACTCGGAAAAACGTAAAAAAGAAAAGAAAATGAGTCAAACTTCAAAGCAATTAGCAGCATTTCAAAAGCAAAACTGAATCAAATATTAGAACTTTTTGACAACCCAAAACCCGCAAACCTGTGGGAGACTATCAATAGACCAGAAAACTAACAGTTTTTCAAATAAAGGAAACTAGAAGTGATGAGGAAAAGCTTGCCATCTTTCGAAGAATATCGTATCTGTGGACCACTGTAGACTGATTTATGCACAATTGCTCTTTTCTTCACTTCTTCCTCCCTTGCTAACACACGTTCTAAATTCCTCAAGTTCATGATTTCTGCCATATTTCATTGCACAAATGCAAAATATGACCATCCCAAAAAAAAAAAAAAACAAATGTGCACAACAACTTCAAAAAGGGCAGTTTCCTGCAATTTATAAACATCAAACGTTCTAGCCCACACCTGTCTGAGCTGCTTCTAGAAGCATCTCTTCTTGTGTCATCTTCTTCTCCTCACCTTCCTTTTTCCTTTTTATTGGCTGGGAAAACAAAGAATAGTAATTCGTTCAAAATATGATCACACAACTAGAATTGGACAACAGATCATCAGTTTTTTTTTATGAAAGTAGGCAAGATTGGAAAAGGGAAAAAGCATCAGAAACAAATTACGAGTTAACTGAGGCATGGGAATGTTCCAGAAGCAACCTCAAATATAAAAGTCTCTATCCAAAATTCAAGAATATAGCATCTCATGCCCTTTTGGTCAAACAACACTAAAAATGCATTCCCATTATGCACTGAGATAGTAATGTGCTTTCCTCGGTCTCCATCAACTCGCTTCAGCAAGTACCAAGTCTCCAAAGAAATGGACCATGTGCAACTAAAAAAGTTAAAAGAATGAATATTCTAGAATTTAGAACCGACCTTCATCGTTGCTTGCAAAGCTGCACGTATTGCATCTCTTTCAGCTTGCCTGACAATGACTGAAGTTCTGGTGGATTTCCTTACAATTCTTTCTGCTTCTAGATCATCAGGGACTTCATTTTGTTCAAGGACCGTGGACTCTGGAGAAGTTTTTTCATCCCTAGTAACCCTTTCTAAATTTGAACGGACCTTTTTCGTTTTCGTCTTTGCCAAAGTCTTTCCAGGATAAATTAGCCGCTTCTTTGCCCGTGGTCTAGAAGGAAACTCAACATTTAAGAAACCCACCCAAATCAGATTTAAAATATCATTGCTCCAGCTGTAAGAAGCCATACCTGTCATCAGCATCATTTTCCACCTCTTCATCTGGCTCCGGTTCCTAGTACCAACATCTGTGAGTTAGACTAACAGCACAAAAAAAATTAAATTATAGTGCCACAAATATGAAACTGCAGTGTGCGATAAGTAAGAAAATGATATACAATGTGGCTCAATTTTCCTAAAAACTTAAACTGTTAGGAAGTGAGCCTACAATTTATATCATACTCTTAAGCAGCAAAGGTATGCCCTAGACTCAAAGGCGAAACCAGCTACATAGTTATAATTATCATATCGTTTCTGGACATTAAGCATAACAAGAGGATGCTGGCAGACTTTAATTCATTTTGAAGTACTTTTTTTATTATGTATGAAATTGCAAATTATCTATAATTCAGAGTTATATAGTTTTACATTATGTGCTTTTTCATTAGAAGAGGTTCTTGTTGTTAAAGAACATGGCGTTCATAATTGACCCAGTGCACAAGTTTAGGCACGAAGGTGGTTGTTTAACATAATATGAGCCTGGTTTAGCGGGAGATCTGGGTTGGCCAGCTGCTGTGATTTATTCACAGTTTGTTGATTTGAAAGTCCATGGAGGACTCTGTTGGTTTATTGACTGCCACGTGTGGGTATGGGGCTGCATGTGAGGAAGAGGGGTGTGGGGCATGATATTAAATGCCCAGCCCGTCCTCCTGACTTGAGCTTTTAGGAGAGTTGGTCGTTTAACACTTTTAAATGTTATGAATCTTAATTTTTTTATTAATATAATCATATTTTGTAAAATTGATGTTCATCCAAGGTCGCATTTCACTTCAATCATGCATGCGCCTAAATTACAGGAGACTTTTGCGCATGGGGAACACCTTGAGCCTTTTAAAACTATGATCATGCTCTAACACAAGACATGTATGGCTATGTTAATTTGACAAAAGGGAGGTCATAAGACAACCATGAAATACTCACATCTTCATCAAAGTCACTATCAAACTCATCTGCTACCTCTGCTTCTTCTTCATAATTCACATCATTTTCTTCCTGCAAAATATGGATTAAAACTTGTGAATACAATGGAGACGTTCTTCAAACTGGTTCTAGCATTATGCTTTTAACACTCCTGAATGCATCACTAGGGCTTATTAGTTAGAATCAAATCAGAAACTCAGCATACAATTTTTGTTCCCCTTTCACAACAGCTCATACAGTAACTACCCTCCAAATATTCCATGTTTTATACCGTCCAAAACAGTTCATACACACACACACACAATGTAAATGACCAAAAAAAGGCGCTTACTGCTTATAGTAACTACCTCTTTAAGAGCATCCTGATTCCAGAAAAGGTCATCCTGTTCAATCTCCTCATCAAGTAACTTGTTCATCCTAAAAAGAAGGCATCAATTTGGAGTTAAAAAGTTTTTCATCTGAAATGAAATTAATTGTTTTGCAAAATAATAACCTGTTTTAGCACAATCATGAAATTTTATGTGTGCACAATAAATAGCTAAACATGCAATATCTAAATAAGCAATAGTTTTTCCAGTTCATACCGTTTTCCTCTTGTTAATCGAGAAGCACGATCCAAAACAACAGGCTCCTCTGCTTTGGAGGTTTCCATGATGACTAATTGTCTTTGCTCCCGATGTGTATGCAACAAGGACTCTGCTTGTGCTATAATCAAAGACTAAAAATCTGATGACTTCCTGCAACTTCTTGTAATCAGGAGCTTTCTCTTCAGTATAAGGAAACAAATCTTTTTTATATCTGTGAATAAAAAATAAAAAATAAAAAATATCAGTTGATTCCCAATAATATCAAGCAAGTTAAGATACATTTCTAATGTTTAGCTAATTCATGAAGCCCATGAATATACCTCAAGGTTCAGGGTATCAACCAAGTCTGATATGATTCGATTGAGTCTGATTTTCCAACTTCTGTGATGAATTCAGTAAAAAGCACCTTCCTATACATAGACTCGTCCTTGAATTGATCAAACTTGATTGACTCAGTCAGGATGTCAAACCTAAAGATGACTCACTTAAACTATTTAAGTAACTGAAAAATATTCACTAGTTAAACCTAAAGATCATATTCTGCTTCTAATCTATATCTATACCATACATATAAGCGAGAAGAGTTCGTAGACTTTTGTCTTCCGAGGCACCGCTATTATATCACTCATTTTCCCTACTATTTCACATCTTTATTATTTAACTATAGCAATTATTAATAAATTTGTCTTTTAATTTAATTAACAAAATCAGATTCATTATACGAAAAAGGACCTCAGTACTGTGGATTTTAAGTGAATGGCATGTTTCTGCATTCCAGGATCTTGGTTAGTGGGACTTTTGCAATTCAAGACAAAACTTTAATATTATTTTTTTCATGTTTCTTATAGCTAAACTAAATCTATTCTTATATAAAAATAGCAACAACCGTACCCAAACAAAAATTTCAGTCCAAGCCGCAAATTGTAGCCCAAACAGGCGATAGTCGCAATAGTTCCTCAAAGAGAAACCCTAGAACTGAAAACTTCCAGCAACAGCATATCCAATTTCTAAAGCACTCAGAGTGAAAAACAAAACCTCTATTTGGTTACCAAGCAAAATAAGGGAAAATAAAACAAAACCATACTCTGATTACTATGTTAAGTCTCTTGTTTTCTTTGCAGCCAAAAATCCAAAACCCAAAAATATTATAAAAATGAAAAACTCGGATTAGTCTTATTTATTATATACAAACTGAAATCTTCCACATTCCCCAACCCTAGATGGAGAATTTTTACGCTTCAAAATCTTCTATCATTTTTACCACTATTTTCTAAGCATCCAAATAACTGGATACAGAACAGAAGTCGATTGATTGAATTCGGAACAGAAATTGGAACATTACCTTGAGCTCAGGGATGAACAGAAAGGCCCCGTTTGGAGTAGGGATGATTCAAATGGTTTGATTTTGGGTAAGGACAGCCTGAATGCTTCCGTGTAGAGTGTGAACAATACCTTCGACTCACAGATCGACCGAAACGCAGCGTTTAGAGAAGGGATGCTTCAAAATTGAGTAGGCTTCAACTTGGACGGGTTAACCCAACCCAATGTTTGGATGAGCTTGAGCACTGTTTTTTTTTTTTTTTTTTTAAATTTGAATTAGGCTTGAATTCAGTTTTATCAAACCGATTTAAATTTCGGTTGGGCTTTTGGGAACGATGGTGTGTTTATATCGACGATTCAAACTTTCACTGTCATAGAAATGAGTTTATTTAAAAAGATATTTATAATAACCCTGAATATGATTAGATTACAAAAATACCCTTATACCCTGAATATACGGTACCATACCATACCCCCTCTAGCACTTACCCCTTTTTACTCTTAATATGAGCCACATGTCATAAAATCATTAAATCGATAATTTTGTAATTTATATAGAGTTAGTAAAATAGTTTAGTAGTTTAATAAATTTTTTAACTCAACTCGATCCCAATCAAACCTAACCCGATCAACCCTATTAATCCACCCAACATAAAATCAACCCGAGTTTCATAATTCTAAATTAGGTTGAACTCATTGGATTGTAAGTCGAGTTAAGTCATATTCGGATTTATGTATTTTATATTCGAATTTGGCTCGAGTTGACTCTCAACCCGACCCATCCCGAGTTGTGGCTATAAATGGGTAAAAAGATGAGTCGGGCCCAATTTTTGAACTATTGGGCTACAAATGGGCCGAATTTCCTTCAATGTCGTAAGTCTTCTTATCAAATTCTTTCAGGTAATAGTTGGGCTGAGCATAAGCCCGGCCCAATATTTGGGCTAAAAGTGGGCTGAGTTTTAAATCGTATACATTAAAAATGATTTAAATTTTTAGTATATTAAATTTATATTTTATTTATAAAATCAATACCTTCGTTTGATTCTCTCTATATTTTCTATGTTTGCATAATTTTGTATTCACTTTTTACTATTTTATCATCTTAATTATAAAATAACCATAAAATATAAAATGTATGGTTTTTAAATGTTGGATTATGAAAATTTTTATTTCTATCGAAAATTCGAATATGAAATTTTGATGTATTACAATCTTTAGTTTTTCGTTTTTCGAAAATACGTTTAGATGCTGAATTTGGTTGAAAATACGTTTCATTTTGACCACAATTTGATTGAATTTGATTGAATTTGGTCAACAGTAAAGCGAACACTGCATGTTTTAAATTAATATATAAAATGTTGAAAATGAGTCATTCTTTATTTTCAAAATTTGTTTTAAATCTTGTCTAAATAGCCCAACAGCGTTTCTTTGTTTTCGAAAAGTTTGAATAAGAGAAAGCAGAAAATTTTCTCACCCTCTTAAGCAGGGCGCTAGTTTTTTGAAAAAAACTATTTTCAATATTCATTTATTTTAATAATGTTTTTCTTCTCAGTCATTTATTCATATTCAAAAGGGGTTAGGTAAAACACGTTAATGATCTAATATGATTTAATTCAAATTTATGAAGAGAGTGTTTCGGTAATTATTTTACTAACTTTTTTTTGACATCATTTTACTAATTTAATTTAACTTACTAAATTAAGATGTTATCTAGAGTGAATTTGTTTGTACAAATAATTTAATTAATTTTGAATTTTTTTTTTTATATATTCACTTTGCATAAAAGGTGTCAATTAATGTCAATGAGTTGTGTTGGCCTCGTGTTAGACTATAGGTGTTCTACAAAATTGATTAATTTGAATACGACACAAATGATAATTATGATGAAAAAACATATTCAAATATGTCCTAATTATTAATCGGGTGACATGGCCTTATACATATATATGATTATGAGCAGTGTTAAATATTATATTTGAGTTTAACTTATGGCGACTCAAATAACTTGTGAAAAGTCGAAAATTTCAATTATATAATTAACAGATCAAATCGGGTCAAATTTGGATTGTGCATATTGACATGCAAATAACTTGATTTATTAAATGAGGTGACATATAACGCAGTGCAATCGATCAAACCACGAATTTCATTAATAGATTTTGAGTCTTGAGATGAATTGTATCCAAATTTTACTAATATACTTTACATATAAAAGTTATCTTATTATTAGCATAAAGATTGGAAATGTGGCTCAGTTCCCATCCCAACCCTTTATTACTTGAACCCGGCCTTAAGGCCATTCAATTTGAAATTAGAAAAAAAAAAACCTTTGATAGCAATAAACATAATGGGTAATATAATGTAGTAACTTAAACTCTCATAACAATAAATTATTAAGTATTTGTCGGACATGCTTTTAATACATGTACTTAAACAGTAGATAGATTAAATATATTTGATAGAATAATTAAATAAAACTTAAAATAAAAAATAACTTTGATAAATCAAGTCAATAATTTAATATGATTTAATGGCTTAAATTATAAGTCACTTCAAGTTATTAAGTATTACATTTTTTCGAACATTTCTCTCAGTAGTATTTAGAATTTATTTTACGAAGTCTATTTTTTTTTTCTGCAGAAAACGAGTGGGTAAAAATGTTAATTTAAAATGAATAATAAAATAAAAAAATATTTTTTACTAATAGATTAAAAATCAATTTTTTGTTTATTACATGTGCAAATTTACTATTCTATTATTAATATGAAATTCTAAATATATTTGCTATGAGAAATTTTGGTATTAATTATTTAGTATTAAAATATTTAATTTTTATATTGATGAGTTAATATAAATAAAATGGGTAAAAGATGCATAAATGCTCACTTGCTTGACCAGATATCTAATCTAAATTCTTTAACGTTTTTTTTTCATTCACCACGCCTCTAACATTTTTGTCATAATATACTTATGCTCATGACGAAATCCACAAATAAGCACACAAGGCTTTAAAGTTGCTGACATGACACTCCTCACGTGCGTTTTTAACTGATGTGACAACTTTGCATGTTATTCATTAAACCCAAAAATTATTTTGACAAAAATGTCCTTATCCCTAACCTCCTTATACATATGATTTTATTTAATTAACATGAAATCAAATCATAGTTTCAATTGAAACATAAAGTATATTATTTTCTCATATTTAAATATCCAGTTTCTTCTTAATAGAAAAAACATTCATAAAAAGTATTAAGAAAAAACCCAAAAGCCAAATATTTTAGTGTTTTCTATTCAACTAAAATTTAAAAAAAAAAAAAACCAAATAACAACCGCGAAAAGCTTAAAACATACGATTGGACGTCAAGAAATCGCTTTTAACAAAAACCATAAAAACAAATGCCACCTAAGCTTCGACGAACTTGAAAACCTCCCATAACCCCGTTCCATCACTTTTACCAATTGAACTAGACCTCAAGGGCCCATACTACATCACATATATACACAAAACTTCTGCTTAACACAAAGTTCCTCAACACTTAGAAAATGGACAGAACTTTGTGATGCATAGCCATCATTGGGGTACTTGTAGTGGTGATTGATTCATGGGCAGACAAGGAAGAGTTCGTGTTGTAGAACTCACCCTTAAAAGTTAGTTGTCAAGAGGAGGGAACCCAAGAGACTATAACTTAGCGATGTGAGATTTAGAATGTGTCATAACAAGGAGGTCGAGGTCGAGAATGTCGACAATGGCGCCTGTGCTGAAGGACGAGACAGGGTACGTAGAGGTGTTAGAAGTGAAGGAAGCAGGAGGAGACTGCAAGCAAATACAGAGGGAGGGAGAGAGAGAGAGAGAAAGAGAGGGGAAAGCCTCCAGAGACATGTATGGAAAAGAGAATCCAGGTCATGATGATATTATTGGTGAGCTTTGTTTGGCATGTCATATTGGATGCATGTATGTATGTATGTATGTTTAAGATGTGTATGTAGGCATTTGACACCTTGCTTTACCCAGGCCCCAAGGGAAAGAAAGCTAAAGTAGAATTTAAAAAAACAGAGGTTCACCCCCAAGATTGCAAGAGTAGTAGTAGTAGTAGTAGTTCATAGATTAAATCCAAATTTTATGAAACAGAAAAGTAATCTGAAACCAAACCTGGTTAAACCTTGTGAGAGACAGACTATCTGAATCTGATGGGATCTGGTGAAGGATGCATTAGCTGGAAAAATGGCACTGTAGTCACCGATCTTCGCGTAAATTGTGGATTCCAATGGACTATACAATGTTCCCCAATTAGCAAAATACAAGGTTTAAGAACAGGTAGTATGTCATGTGCTGCTAACACTCTCCAATGCATTCATTTATTCATTGGTCAAATTCCAGATATCTCGTTCATCCCAATCCTGATTCATCTGCAAGTGGCCATATTTGCACACATAAATACAATCATCTCGGAAAAAACAATGGATGAAGATTGACTACAGTAGCTAAAAAAAAGGAAAAATACATAACAAAAACCAGCAAGGTTGTGCCACACTAAATACCTATCACCAATAAAAAGCTATGCATGTTACCATTGAGAATTGTACTCGGAACAACGTTTTCTTCCAGTAATTCTTTAGGTTATTGTTAAGTGTTGCTTAAGCCTCAAGATGTACTTTTTGATACAACTAGTGTGTGTTCCTACTTCCTACATGAAAAGAAAATGCATATAGTTATTATGAAAGTACTATTTTTCTCCAAGCCTAGCATGTGGCTTCCCCTTTTTAGAATGTTTACGGAACAGTATAAGAGACCGATGGAAGCTTTATTTTGGAAACCAACACATCACCTTCTACTTGGGGTAACTTCTATCCTCGCTTCCCTTTGTGAGTTCAATAAGGAATTTGGATCCTATTATCATGTCTTCCAATATGAATAATTGCATTCCTATAAATGAGCTTTCCTTTTCAAGTAACTTTGTGTTTTCCTTAGATTAATATTTCCACTAGAGTTTGTTGGGTATCTGGGATAACTCAATACTGGTGCTGTGTTCTCCACTTTTTCGTGTTTCTGCTGCCCCCCCAAAAAAAAATCATTCCTAACAGTAGTAAGCTTTTTCAATCAAAAGAGCTACTACACTTTACATTATTAATTCTTTCTGCTTTTTGTTTATCTTTACCTTTAGTACTTTCATTTAGTTGTTGCAGCAAGTGTTTTGAAACTAAACAGGGAAAACAGTACGAAATCTCTAGATCAATCCAATACTTTTTTTTAATCCAAAAATTCTATATTTTTGTTGTTCCCATTTTTTGGTATTTGAAACTGATCATTTGTTTGAATTTAACTGTTGGTTGCCTAGTAACCAAGTTAACAGTACAGGTATAACTAATTTAACATGGTATCAATGATGCAATAAATCAACAAGATTTATGTACTAGGATAATGAGATGAAAAATAATGGTGTGCGGTTTTGCATTTGAATCACTGATTTATAGAAAAGCAAGGTCACATTTCTCAAATTATATAATAGATTATATCAGATCCTTTCATGGTTGCATTCACAGGTAGAAGTGTACGTGGCGAGCAAGTTAAATGGGAGAACCACTAGGAGCAACACAATCGCTGAGAATCTCTTCAGAACTCAATAAGAATCAGCAAATCACACAGTAAGTTTTATATAAATTGCGTTCTATAATAGTACTTTTTGCAGAGGTCTGAGACTTCTTACCCCTTTTGCCTCCCTTGGCAATTATTATGTTAGAATCGGATGTTGGAGAAGCAAAGGATGAGAGATCATGAGCACTTGAGAATGAAGGATAAATCTTCTAGTTCTTCGCATTACCGATCCTTGAGATTCCAGAGGGCCCTATCCATGCTATGGAGTTCTTATGTCGTTCATGGAGCCCATCTGCCTCCCATTTCCTGCAAATATTCCCTCCAAGTGTAAGAATTAAGGAAAACGCAACAGGCTTTGCATGCATTCATTATAACATAAATTAGCATCAGGCTTTGAATGCATTCATTATAACACAAATTAGCATCAAACATGCTAAAGGACAACTAAAATCCAGGAAACATGTGTGCCACACTGGTGCAGATAGCATATATTTCACGATGTGTCTGAGTGGCACACATGCCCTGGAGAACATGCAATTATTATACGCTAATGTCCTGTTCTCTCACAACATAAGGTGTAAACTATATAACCAACCCTCACTCTAAAAGGTAATTGGGATTGAGCTTTACCAGAGTGAAAAATGTAGCATGCTTTATGCAACAGGGCTTCAAGCATTGATTTGTCATGGTACCTTCTCTAATGAGTGTACGATTTGCTTTGTTTTCTTTGCTTCCTCCCGTCAGAGCCTCTTCTTACCCCTAAATGACAGTAATAAGATAGAGGAGAATCAAGAAGAAAAACAGGAAGTTGAGGTCATAACTCAAAGCGACAACAGAATCAACAGTATATCGGTAAAAACATAGCATAGAAATTTCAATGGCATGTATCATAACAGTTGACTTAGAAAACAGATTTCTCTAAAATTAGTGTTCTTTTGCATTTACTTGATTTTTATATTTAATTGTTAACTCAGGAATAATATGCAGGGATGGTTAAGAAGCAAAACAATAAGTAGCTTGTTTAACAAGCATAAAGCAAAGAAAAAGGATGAAGTTCGACTTCATACAGCTCAAGTACACGCTGCTCTTTCAGTAGCACAGTTGGCTGCTGCCATTGCAGGTTTTGCTGCCAACAGTAGCACAGAAGCAGCACAGGGCAACAACATCCATGAAGGTCTAGCAACATGGGACAAGGACATGGGTGCTGTTGCTTCAGCTGCAGCTTTGGTGGCCACGGTGTGCGCTGAGGCTGCAGAATCTGTGGGGGCACGAAGAGCCCACATCGCCTCTGCAGTCAGCTCCGGCCTGGCAGGTCAATCTTCAGTTGACATGATGATGGCACTAACAGCAACAGCGGCAACATGTAATATGCTTTTCAAATTTTCCATAGTTTCCAGACTATCATATCTAAGAACATCTCAGAAAAGAGGAAACCATAAAACCAATTGATATACATGTTTTTTGGATAGGTATAAAGTAAATGAATTTATGATGCCTCCTAGCTATGCTTTACCAGGTTTAAGAGGAGCTGCAAGACTTAAATCACGAGCCACGGCTGACACATACTCTCTGAGAAGCCAAAAGATTCTTAAAGTAGGGGTTCAATTATCAATAATCATGCCTTCTGGTAAGTTGAATAGGCCATGACTGAAGTTCCTGCACATGCACATGAATAGGTGGATGAAAAAACATATATCTATTTATGCAGACCATGTCAATAGTTTTGCAGGTATATAGTGTCTCAGTAATGAATTAATGATCAAACATTTCATGACGCATGCAGGGCATAAAGAACATCAATGGGTCTCCATCTATCCAAAGCACAAACAGCTTATATTGAGGTTGAGAAAAAAGCACTTGAAAGGATTGCTACCAACATCAAAGGAATGTATGATCCCTCTTTCTTAAGGATTCTATACTTAAAAGAACGGTATACAGATGCATTTCATTTATGATATAGTTATACACTACATTCCGATGGGATTCCCTGACAGAGACAATGTTATATCAAATTTATGCATTGTGCCTTTTGGGGAAGTCCATTAAAAGACCTCCTTCACTTTAATCTTTCCCCAGAAACATCTGGTTACTGTAGAAAACTTGGAATCCTAACCATCATTGGATTAACAAATGGAGTAGTAAAGTACTCTGTAATATTCAAATGAGTAACAGCAACTATTCACATAATTTAGGTAAGAATTCATTGTTCTTGTTCTGATACACTTACCATGTCAGATAAGATCATCTATGTGATGGACAAGTCTGAGGAGGCGATAAGGCAAATACTTGATCAGCTTAAAATTAACGACGGAACATCAAGTTGTTGTTTGCAGACAAGAAGCAATCAAGTGTCTGGATATCAAGCATTTCTAATCTGTTACAAATGCACAACACATGCTAAGACAGAATAAACTGAAAGCTGTAACGATTATATCATGTTGCTCCAGTCTGTGTCATATAATAAAGTTTAGTTAATCATATAATTGTCAAAATTTCCTGAAGGATGCAAGTATTTGCATGATCCAGAAACATTTCAACAAGTATAAAGAAACATCAAGATACTGGGAAATTCAGATTACCAGCATATGAGATGAAGTTGTGGCAAAATCTTTTTTAGTTTTGTTTCTGTATCGGTCTTCCTATGAGTTATCTTCACATTGACCCATTGAGCGTGGCAAGTTCAGCAGCAATTAAAGGCCTGTCAATGATACAAACCTGAAAATTTGACATAGCTGGTGGCTCAAGAAAGAAGATTCAAATCAAAAGCACATTACCTGGTAATTAGTTTCCATGTCAAAGGGCATTCAATCCCTCTTTGGAGTAGATACAAGAACTTGTATCTAAAAGCGATTTAAGCTCCATATCAAATATTCAGCATATCAAAATTTGACTGTTACCATCAACACATCTATGGACATGCACCTTTTCATTTATTTCAGAGAAAAGCTGACGTCCATCTTATTCTGCAGAAAATAAATCTTTTACATATTGCTACAGCACTAACATCATGTACACATTTCTCTGTGTAATCAAAGATAATTGAAGGAAAAATTATGTGTATTATTGATCACAAACTACCTATTTATATACAAGACAATCCCAAATCAAATAGAAAATAATATGAAGTTTCCTAACTCTACATGAATACATGTTTCCTTTTCCCAACTAAGCTTTCTAATTTACTATATTGCACATTCTCGTTGGAAGATAGGATGTTGATCATGCCACCTGTTACAAAAGATAACTAACTCAATCCTTCAATCAAAGTTTGTAAAAAATATCTCCTAATTGTTCTCCAGCTCTTACATATCTTGTCGAGATCAATCCTTAACCGATCTTCAACAAATGATAATCTATCTCACTACGTATCCGCTCACGCAAATACCGACAGACAATATATGCATGATAGCTTGGTTATCACACCAAAGCTTTGTTGGTACTTAAGTTTCAACGCTCACTTTAATCAATAATTGACGTATCCACATGATCTCGCATACGCATCGCGCCACGCTTCATACTCCTGGCTCCACACTACACCAAAGCGAGACAACACTATTTACTTTCCACAGATCAAATTTCCTCTAAAAAGACACAATATTCGAGGCGAATTTCCTATCTTCCGCAAGATCCCGCCTATGTTAAAAGCATTCCCACTCGTACGCCCACGCTTCTTATGGCCAACATTCCACATCCAAGAGTTTCTTTCAAATAACATAGGATATGCTCTACAACTGCCCAATGACTGACTGTGGAAGATGACATATACTGACTCAAAACACCATCGAATAAGCAATATCCAGTGAGTTATCGGCTAGATAATCTAATTTCCCAACTAGTCTTCTATTTCTGCATCTTCAAATAGTTCTCCTTCCCATCGAATCGCACATAAGAAGTCATATGAGTACTACTATTGGCATCCACTTCCTCGTGTCAAATAAACAATAACACATATTTCCTTTAAGATAACAAAATTATCTACTTACTTCTCATGACTTCGACACCCAAGAAATATTTCAACGTTCCTAAATCCTCAAGTGGAAAACCCACAATGAAGAGCGATTTAAGAGATGAGATACCTTTAGAGTCACTCCCAGTGATGACAATATCACTCACATACACTACTAATAGAATAATTCCATAATTGAAATTCCTATAAAAGACTGGGAGTGGTTCGACTTGCTTCTTTCAGATGCCAAATTTCTCTCAACCTGTCTGACCTAATTGCCGCTTTCAAGCACTGGGACTTTGTTTCAAACCACAAAGATTTCCTAAGACGACATACCTCCCTATCTTCCCTAAGCAACAAAACCTGGGAGAGGTCATTCTCCACGTAAACTTCTTCCCGTAGATCTCCAACGTAAAGACATTTTTATATCGTTCGACGCAGTCCTAATCGCAGGCGTAAGGGAGATAAACAAACTGACTGCATGTTGGGGTTTACTACAGAGAAAAATGTATCGAATAATCAACTCCATAAGTCCTGACATAACCCTGAAGAATAAGACGGGCCTTCAATCTAGAAACGGACTAATCGGGATTAAACTTTATTGCAAACACCCAACGACAACCAATAGGTAAAGGCATCAAGTCCCATGTACCATTGTCATCCAATGCCTACATTTCATCCACCAAAGCACTATGCTAACCAGGGTGAGATAAAGCCTCGCTGCATATTTGCTCGGGAAGAGAGACAATCTGTAGACAACAAATGAACAAGAGGAAGACAACAAATGGCTATAGGAAACAAATGAAGAGAATGCAAGAAGACACTGACAAGCACTTTACAGAGAAGAATCTACATCATCACTCCTGATCGATCTAATGGAAGAAGCGCTTGTCACTGTAGACTGGTGGTTTTGCCAGAGTATACCTAAGTAATGGAGGTTTAACAAGAGCTGAGAACAAGAGCTGTGTAGGGAATTGGTGATAAACAATATGCACTAATAAATCATCATCCCCTCGACTAGTAACAAGAGAAGAAGGGGAAAATGGTAGTCTCAAATAACGCAACATCACGATGCAAAGTAATGTCGAAGAGGCATTAATAACACAAAAATATCCCACAAAGATACACTTTGTGACTTCCTATCAAATTCTGTAGACTCGAGACGCATATCTCGAACAAGCATGTATCCAAATACTGGAACAATAGTGAATAACGGATTATTTTAAAACAATCCAGCGGTAAGGAGGAAGACAATTAAGAACCGATGAGGGCATTCAATAAATAAAAAAACAAGTCGTGGAGACCGCTCTACTTCCAAAATGCTTAGTGGACATTCATCTCAAAACAGTAGCGATTCAGCCAGCTTCCCGCGTTTGGTTTATTCTTTATCTAAGCTACCCCATTCTCGAGTGCGTATCAACACATCGCGGCCTCGATTGGTAATCCCATGCCAGACATGAAAGCATCAAAAGGTTTCACAAATATTCTCGCGCTATCATTTCAATGTTCGAACAAAACATTGGATCGTGGTCCGACTTTAGCACAAAAGGCACTAAAATGTGAAAAAAGCTTATAAAGACTTTTCATTAGATAAAGCCAAGTGACACTAGAGAAATCATCAACAAAAGTAACAAAATAATTAAACCTAGTAGGAGACATAATTGGACAAGGACCCCAAACATCGGAAGCTCGTTTATTGACTCTAGGACTCAAATGCACACAATGTAGCTTACCATATTGGCGGACTCACAATTCAATGAGGATAGACTAGAAAACTGAGGATATAACTTATTCAACAAAGAGAGAGAAGGCGATCAAGAACAATCGCATTCGAATGCAGAATAACTCCAAAAATGTTAACAAACTGCACCTCTAGTCAAGGATGAGACTCTTTTACTCAAGCCCTTACCAAAAATTTGCTTCACGTAAAGATCATAAATATTAATAATCATGAAAATGAGATACTACAATTAAATGTAATGAAAGGAGTTTAATCATTAAATTATATTATAATCACAAACTCAAAACATATGCTAATGATATGAGAGTAGCAATGAATTGTCCCCACTCAAGACATAAAGACGTCAATTCATCATATGGCAATAATGATGAATGTGCTATGACTAAAACGTAAGAATAAGCTTAGAATTACTCACATGTATTACGCGCCTCCAAAGTCAATGATCTATATAAGGTTATGACATAAGACATGCTATGGCTTTTACTGATTCAACGAGCAAGGATAGAAGTAGATGCTAACTTAAGTGATTTCTGGTAATGAACAGACTGAAATCTTCGATTTTTATTATGCAACTTCCTACAATTTTGGTGTATATGTCATGGATTATGGTAATAATGACACATAACTCCTCCCGAGTTTCGTTACCATGGCGTAACTAACTCAAATGTTCCTCCGAAAATCCAAAAATAATTTAAAAAACAAGATTCAACAAGGAAAAGGACCACCTTCCATGAAAACACCACACTTGAATGGATTTTGGCTCTCAAACCTAAATCACCTCTTCTTCATGTCATTGAATCTTGAAAATCAAGAAAAAGGGAAGAAACCCTAGAAAAGTAAAGGTCGGACATAAAGTGTTTTTGTAAAACATCACAATGCCCGACGTCAAAGATAGGTAGCTAAGTGGGCTTGTTTGATAGTTTCCGCTACACCGAGGTAGAAATCCCGCGGGCCGCACCAGGCCACGCACCCTCATGCGCCGGTGCGCAGGACAAGGCAAGATCTCCTGCAGCCCGCGCACGGGAGGCGCTGAGATGCTCTGTCGGAGGATTCCAACAATCGCTTGGATAGATTAGTTGACTGGGCATCCGGCGGAGGGTCTCTTGCCATGAGTCGCCGAAAGTTTATCGAGTCAGTCGACAATGAGGTTTTTCGGCAAGAATGTCCAAAAATTCTGCCCTTTATGAACAAAGTCAAGCCTATCGCTTGATACCATGTAATCGTAAATAATTGAAGGAAATTTGTGAATATTATTGACCACAACTACCTATTTATATACAAATCCCAAATCAAATAAAAGCACATTTAAGCCTTAACTCAACATAAATACATGTTTTCCTAATTAGTTTCTAATCTACTATAATCGTAACATTCCGATTAACACTGATTATATGTTATTGAACAGAGTGTATACTATTTTCAACTCTGAAATGATTCAAAAGATTTTTCTATCACAGACAAAAGGCTAATTTTCCTGCTAGAAAGAGAGATATTATACAAATTCACATGACTGGAATAATTCCTACAAACATACATTACTGAAAGACAAAGAAAGTGATCAACACCAAAAGGAAAAATTATTATAAGAACAAATATAAAATAAAGTAGAACTTTCAGATCTTATGCATTCTCTTTTCTTCATGTAACCCATGTTGGATGGGCATGAAGTGAGCACATCACCACTAGTAGAATATCTCTCTTCATTTCTCCTCAAAATCAACATCAATAATCTCAGATTGGGAGCTTGAGGGAGGAGTGCCTTGGCTACCGCTGAGAAGTCTCCTTTTGGGCTGCCACACAATGTTTCCACAGCCTGCACAGCGAACAATTTGACTCTTGTAACCAACGAACTGCCTTCTACAAGCTGGGCAATTTCCCTGTTCCAATTAATTAAAACAAGACACATCAACCATTCATCCAGTTTATCACAGAGAACAACCAAAATAGGCTTGGATAGAAGGGGCTATTAAATGCTACAGCCATTCAAAGACATTAGGGATACATCTTATAAAGGCTAATAACCAATCATAAGTTTAACAAATCCATAAACTAAGCAATCCAATTAGGAGCAGTTTCTTAAGTATTTAAGCCTTAACTTTACCTTATGGGACAGCAAATTAACAAATTCAAGCTCAAACATCCATGCAATTCAAATCACCGGGAGGGAGAAAATATCAAGGAATGATTCGGTGAATTCTAAAGAATGAATTACAGTGAATGCATATGAAGAAACAAAGAGCAAGAGACTATCGACTAAATAACTTTTTTTTATCAGACTAATTACTTAAATAATGTTCCAAGCAATTAAAGAAATGTGCCAAAGACTACAGAAGTACTCCTAAACTCAAGATATCCATAAACAATTAAGTTTGTCAATTATGGAGGAAATTTTGCATTCTCTCGAGCATTATGAAACAACTAGGAAGGATTGGGAGCCTACGTATAATTCATGGATCTTCATACTGCACTTGACAGATCATCCGGGAGTTTCATGTCAAGCCATCTCTTCACAAACAGAGTCAAACATGTAACTGAGAGAATGCATGTGTTCATATTCCACTGCCTCCCAATTTGAGAGTTAAATATGTAACATGATTGAATATCAAACCAGGGGTGATAGGAATAATTAAAAGGATCTTCCACTGAAATTCTCCAATCCACATTTAAACCAAACCTTTATGATGCAGTGCCAAGAAAGTAAAAAAGAGGATGGATGACCAGTATCATACAAGTCGATTCTAGGAAACATTCTGAAAAACATTAGGCTTTCCATCACCTAACAAGAAAGACGTGAAGACTGGAAATTGTTGTAATTCATTTTCCAAAAGGAAGTCTCATGAACTTTAACTACTTTGGGGACCAGAACCACTTGCACTAATGACTTACTAGTTACTAATATAAAAATGAAAATTTCGATTATTTTTGAGGATTAAAGTCATTTTATCCATTGATGCAATCTACTTTCAACAATTACTGGGTACTTAATAAAATGATCACCAGAATGACTTTTTGTGCCAGAACTATGCAAGATAAATGTCATTCTACCATAGATTTAATGAGCAAATACATAAAAGGATGATTTAAGTAGTACAATATTTATTGTTATGTTGAAAGTTCATACCTGTATAACAAAATTATTGGCAAAAGTCCCAATGAGAAGAGGACCAGCAAATGGCAGTACCCATGTGGCCAATATCAAGAACCGAAACAGCCACCCAGATAATGCAAACCAGAGGAAGAAGATTGTCTGCAAAATGGCATGAACAAACAATAATAAGGTGGCACATCAGAATTTTTACAACTACACATGAAAAGAAAAGCAATAATTTTGAAAAACTTGCAATAAACATATCAAAGAGCAAAATAAGAAGCATGAAATGGTACAAAATCAGCCAGAAAATTTCTCCAGAAGGCGAACTCATTGGTTTTGTTTAAAAAAAAAATGACAGGAATGTTGGACTGTGCCCAATTTGAATTCAGCCACATGAGGGTTGGCCATTTTGTTCATGTTCCCCAAATTCACCCAGAAAATGGGCAGTTGTGAGGTTTTGATGCCACTTAAAAAGACAAGGAGTTATCTTTGCTGGCAGCAGAATAAGAGAGCAGAGGAGAGAGAAGTTTGGAAGAATGAAACAGTGAGGTCATGAAGGAATCTTAGGCTTGTTTGTCAGCTTCAAAACAAGAGGTTTCTTCGCAGACCATAGTCAGGCAAACTCAGCTAAGGTATACTGTTTGAGAATATGTGCTGTTCTTCTTTTTCCATCTGTATGTTACAAATCAGCAGGAACATATTTGAAAAACACTTTATCCTGTCATGAGATGCCATTATTTGCAGTTTTACCAATTTCGATGTTCCACTAAGTTTTGGTGTTTTCTTCCACTGCTGCTTTATATATATATATGTTCCTTAGTGAGACGGGCATCCACCTCCATCCACTGCTCTTTTGAATCATCAGTTGGATGATCCTTAGTGAGATGACTAGCCATACGTATACTCAAATAGATCCGAATCGTTTTACTCCAATCCAAATAATTAGGACCAATCAATTTGTCCTCCATGATTTTGGACATCATTGGGACCACTTCAGGCATCAAAACAGGCTTCTTACCTTCTGAACTACTCATGAGGAAGCCAAGGAAAGAACTCAGAGACAAGAGTACCTCCAGAAATCAAGAACCCAAAAATGGCCAGGAAAACCCTAGATCCCGCAACAAAAATCCTCAGAAACCCCCAAAACAATTGGAGGCGCACTCACAAAACCACATCAATTGATTCCTAGAGGAACCACACCCTACCTGACGCTGCAGGTCCGTCGCTGGAGGTCATGCAGAAGGCGTGTGGCTCACGTATGCCATGTTTCCAAATTTCACTGACTTGGTGGCGAGGCTCATATGGTCGATGCCCTCCTCAGGCCGACGATGTGGCTCCACGCTCCCTTTAAATGGGTATTTCAAAATAACACCCCTCATAGCCTCTTTGTACTCAAGAACTCATACACTCTCAAATTCTTCCCAATCTGAGCCCTAGGCTTTGATACCATGTAGAAAGAAAGAAAGAACAGAAGAATTAGAGGAAAGAATTCCTTGCATTTTTCATTGATTCATCATGTGTATATATACATAAGGGTTAGTCTATAATGTAAGTCAATCTCTTAGCCTCAGAGAGAGAAATGAGAAAGCTGTGGTTCCTATTTATCTAAAATGGAGAAGAAAGCTTCCACTCTTCCGTAAAATCGATTCTAAAGGGTTTAAAACCACAATCAAGGGTTTGCGAAGGAAGTCCTTCTTCTAATCAAGATCTATGACTAAAAGGAGTCTCCAACGAATCAAAAGGGAGTGTGTCGTGTCACAATCTTAATCAAGGGGATCAAAGACATTTCTGGGTCTATTATTCCTGATAGTGGAAAGGAAGCCTTCGATTTTTCTTCTTAAAAGGGAGTTTCAGAACTTGAGATCAAAAAAAGGGGTTTCTCTTGTCACTAACTTTTCTTCTGGTTATATTGTAACCTTTAATTGGGTTTCAATTTCCTGTGTGGAGGTGGGAGCCATAAACTCTAAGATTTTGGGATTTATTGCTCTTGTTTTTATTTTGATTTTGTAGGTAATTCGGTGGTGGTCAGATCTTCCATTTTGGAGAAGACAAGAAAAGGAAAGCCCTGCATTCGTGATCCCACCTCCTCACTTGACGACGGGTGGGAGTTTGAGTCGTTGCAAGATTCAGGTCGGGTGGAAAGAACCTGCGGCATGTTTATGGTATGCATGTTTCATCTATACTAAGTTCTTATCCTGTTTTCAGTCTGTTGGGAGATTATTGTTATGGGTTGTTCGTACTTGGTTCATTGGTAAGGGCCTGAATTTGGTTTCAGTTTTTCGGACCGTTTGTATTTGGTGGGTCCTACCTAGTTTCAAAATCTTTTTAAATATTTCAAAAATGGTAAATGAGTCTTTGAAATGGTATAGCGTAAGGGACCATCTCTAACGTTAATTTCCGGGTTTTGGGTCAAGCGCCATCACCCTTACTGTAGGCCGCGTTGTTTCGTTTCCTTCCTTCACCTAGGAACTGAGTTTGCGCGATGGGTATGAGGATGACTTGTGATAGCTATCTTGTCCCTCACGGCTGGATAACATATTTGTGTTGCTTTTTTAAAGAGAAGCCTGCCCTCATGTTTAGTACTCAGCTTTCTTTTGATTTTGGACTTTTCTTCTCTCACTCTATGAGTTTCTCCTCTCCTGTTATGGACTTCAAAACTGCCCTAACTCAAGGTTCTGGCATAGTTTCTGAACCCAATGTCCCTATACAAGGCAACTATGTGGATAACAGTAGTGAAGAGCTTCCATCCATTTATGAAGAGATTTGCCTGGCCAGAGAGCTTTGCTGCTCTTCCTCATCGTAAAGTCCTAGGAGAGCTCCAGGCTCTAAGTCCATCTCTTCTAAGACAAGGCCGAAAGGGAAGACCTCGAGTGAGTTTAGCTTTATGGATTTGGAAAATGATTTTTTCTTGATTAAGTTCTACCTCCAAGACTATTCTACAGTCCGAGAGGATGTGACTATACTTCATTAAAAACAAGTCATTGTCCCGCATGTGGAGAGAAGAGTTTGATCCCTTCAATGAGTCTCAAAGCCGCCACTCGGGGCACGGTCATCAGGTCTTCCTATTGAACTGGGAGCCAACACCGTTATAAAAATCATGGTCAAGCTGGGAGTACTTAGGAGATCGGAGGAATGAAGAAATCGAAAGGCCTTTTCAAGGGTTTGTCTTCAAGTGACCTCGTGCCAACCCCTTAAACCGAATTTAAGTATATTAGAAGGCGAGGTCAAGTAAGCTAGAATTGATTCGCATGAGTCCTAGAAAGATGCTTTGTTGTGGTCTAGCTAACCATAAGGTTGATGTCTCATTCAAATGGAGAAAAGATTGGCATCAAAATAGAGAAAAGAACTCAAATTAAATGGTGCTATCGGTGAACTTTGAAAAATACCGATGGCGAGCAATCTAAAAGGGATCTAGATGCTTAGATTGAAGTCCAACCAAAGAGGAGGACTAGACTCGGGGTTCAAAGTCTGCACCCCGAAAGGGAACTCTGATCGAAATTCAAAGCCAAGGGGCCTTTCTAAAGAATGAGAAAGATGACAAATCTAATGCTTTAAAGGTGACCCACCAATGAGATCAGGAAACAACAGCTCTGAAAATCCTAAAAGTCACTGGGCGAGGTTGACAAAGCATGTGTTCAAGAGGAACAACCACAAGATTATGTGGTAAAGGAGATTGCTAATGAGAATGAGAACGGGGAGAATGTAGCTAACATGGAAACTGATAGAGGTGGGCCTATCTTGGGAAAAAGAGGAAGAGTTGAGGGCACTTCCTCCTCTAAAAAGGGGAAGGAACGAACCAAGAAACAAGGGAGCAAGAGGATGAAAGAAGAAGGGCAGGAGGCCCGTGGACCCTACCAGCCTACTCCCATGAAGGCTGCTGTTGCTTGAATGAAGAGGGCTAGCGACCTAGATCACAAATTAGAAGCTTTTTGAAAAATTTAGCTCCCCGATATTTTGTTTTTATGTGAACTAAAGCAATGCTAATAGAAGTATAATTATTTTGCCTAAACTTCGCCCAATTGCTATGAATTTATCGATCCGATAGACTTTCGTGGCTTATGGCTTTGCTGGAATTCTAATGTAATCAACTTAGACATTATTCTACAAAATGATAGGATGATTCATTGCATGGGTTATGTCCCTGATCATAACATTAAATGCTTTTTTACATTCTTGTATGGTTATCCTCAACATCATAAACAAAAAAAGATTTGGGATACCTTGTTTCTTATTAAAGACTATTAATGGACCATGGGCAATTATTGGAGATTTCAATGAAATCTTATATCCCCATGAGAAAATAGGGGGAAATCAAGGAAACACATCTAGAATGCAAGATTTTGGAGATTTTATTGATAACTGTCAACTTCTAGATTTGGAATCGCTCTGGACACTTATACTGGGTTTAACAAGAGAAAAGATTTAGCCTCCATTTTCGAAAAGCTAGATATGGTTCTTACAAATGAACAATGGAGTTCTTTTATAAAGGATTCAAGAGTTGAAAATCTCCTAATTATTGGGTCTGATCATGGGTCAATTGTCTTGCACCTTGAGAAAATAATTTGGGAGAGTAAAGCTAGACCTTTTAGATGTGAAGAGTTTTGGTTCCATATTCCAAGTTTTAGTGATATTGTTAAAGAGCTTGGAGTTTTGATTTTGCTGGCTCTGATGCCTTCTAGGTAGTAAAAAAAATTCAATACTCTGCATGCAGTGTTAAAGTCTGAATAAACAAACAGTTGGTAACTTAGAAACAAATATAAAGCAAGTTGAAAAAGATATTGAACTAGTTCAAGGATCCTTAATGGTAGATCCTCATAATGTTACTCTTCAAAAAAAGAATCTTGATTTGTCCCAAAAGCTTGATCAAGTGTTAAAGTTAGAAGAAATTAAATGGGTTAAAAAATCAAGACAGACCGACCTAATTAGAGATAGAAATAATCGATATTTTCAAACAATTACCTCAATAGAAGCCGAGGAAAATAGGATTTGGAAAAATTGTGAGACTCGATGGATTATGGTTTGACAAACAAATGAGATTGCAAGGGTATTCATTAATGACTTCTTCTAAAAGATTCAACCGAAGATTCGAGGATGATCCTGCAGTGGTTTGATTCCTTCAACCCCTGCATCTCTGAGGAGGAAAATAGGGATTTAATCAAAGAAGTAATAGAGGAAGAAATTCTGGCAACTCTGTCACAAATGAGTAGCCTCAAAGCCCTTGGTCCCGATAGACTCCAAGCTAGCTTCTATCAAAAGTATTGGAAGATTGTTGGAAAATCTGTTTGTAAAATGGTTAGAGCTTTCTTCCACAATGGGCATTTATTGAAAGAGATAAATAGGACCTTTATCACATTGATTCCTAAGTTAGAGAGCCTGGAAACCACACATCCTTATAAACCCATAAGTCTAAGCAATGTTTCTATAAAGAATAGCCAAAATTCCGCTAATAGAGCAAAACTCTTCTAAACAAAATTATCTCCGCTTCACGTTTGCATTAGGTAGACTCATTAATGACAATATTATGCTAGCCCATGAAATTATGCACTCTTTTAAAAATAAAAAAGGCAAGACGGGTTACATGGCAGTTAAACTTGATATGGAAAAGGCTTATGATAGACTTGAATGGGAATTCATTAAAGTTATGCTTACAAGATTAGGTTTTCATCCCAAATGGATTGGTTGGGTTATGGAATGCATTTCCACAGTGTCGTACTTTGTATTGATTAATGGTAGCCCATAAGGAAAAATCTATCCTTCAAGAGGTATTAGACAAGGTGATCCATTATCGCTTTACGTTTTTATTATTTGTGTTGAGTTTCTAGGTAGGGAGTTAGTGAAACAGGCCGAGAACCTTAAAAATCACATAGGAATTCCTACTCATCGTAGTGGACCTAAGATCTGTGAAAGTCTCATGTTTGCAGACATGACTCAGATCATTCATGAAGCTTCAAAATGCATGCAATAACATTAATAGAATCCTACAAAAGTTTTGTGCTTTATCTGGTCAACTTGTGAATTTTCGTAAGTCTACAATTCAAATTTCTAACAATATTCAAGGAACTACAAAAAGGAGGTTAGGTGAGGCCCTTAGCATCCCTACTTCCAACGACATTAGTAAATATCTTGGATGCCCATTGGTTCAAGGTAGAGTTAATAGAATCTCTTTTGCTGAAGTGGTTCTTAAGTCCCAAAAGAAGTTAGCATCCTGGAAAGCACGGTTTCTCTCAAGAGCTGGGAAAGTAGTTTTAATGAAGTCTAATTTGGCAAGTTCACCTCTTCATGTCATAACCCGCTTTAAACTCACAAAAGTAATAATGAGGATCTTGATAAAATTAATAGAAAATTCCATGGCCCTAAATATAGGTTTTATAGCTAAGGGGTTTCTCGTAGCCCGGGTTTCCAGGTATGTAGACCTAAGTCTGAAGGAGGACTAGGAATAAGAAGGAATGAAGATGTTAACAAGGCTACAATAACTAAGTTAGGATGGAGAATACTCACAGATAAGGATAGTTTATGGGCAATAATAATGAGGGATAAATATGTTAAAGTAAACAATTTCTTTAACATACCAAAAAAAGAAGGAGATTCTGTTATTTGGAAAGAAGAGAAATCATAGGGTACCAGGAGCTAGTTTAAAAATAGTGTATGTGAGATGGTAGAAAAGTCTCCGCTTCTCGATAGACACCGGTCTTTATGACCCCCTCTAATTTCATTTCAGGATGAAAACAATTTGCATTTTGCCAATAGAGATGCTAAAGTTCAAGGAATTTATGGGATCAGGAAACCAAGAATGGAATCTCCGATCTATTGTTTCTTTTCCCCCTTCCAATGTTTTAGCATACATCAAAGCTATTCTCATTCCCTTCTCTCCCATAGAGGATAAGATTATCTGGGGTTACTCTCAAGAAGGTAATTTTAACCTTAGGTTAGCAACACTTAGGCAATGAGAAAGGCTTTGACTCATCCTAGATCCAAGCTGTTAAATTGGATTTGGAAATTAAAACTCCTACCAAAAATACAAGAATTTTCCTTTATTTACTTATTAGAAATACTTGCTTTCCTACTTGTGATTTTCGATTTGCCAAAAATTTGGAAATTCAAATGATTGTTATTTATGTGATCATAATATTGAAAATATAGATCATGTATTCATGTCTTTAAAAATGTCCTTTTATTATAAGTATTTGGGATCAGATCAAATATAATTGTCCTACTCCACTCTTTTATGACGGGGACTTCCTTTTGTGGTTGGAAATGGTTTATAAAAACTACAAAACTAATTGCAAGTTGTTCAATCACCCTATGGAAAAAATTGGCATCATTATGTGGAATGTTTGGAATCATAGAAATCATGTTGTTGTGTGGAGATAAACGAGAACCCATCGTCATTGAAATCCACTTTAATCTTCCAAAGCTTCAGAATATATTTTGACCTGATCTTCGGAATGAAAGGACATAATGTCAGTAGTGAGAAGAAATGGATCTGTTGGATCCCCGATTAATAATAAGTTAAAATTAAATTTTAGTGGTTCTAGAGTTCAAATATTAATTAACTTTGGATAGATTTATTAAGAGATTCTAATGAGTATTATTAAAATGTTTGCTTGTGAACATGTGGTAATTCCTCAATTATTGTTGCTGAATGTATGGTGTTAAGAGATGGTATGTTAGCGGCCAAGAGAGAGTTTTTTGAATTTAGAGATTGAAGGTAACTAAAAAATAATGATAGATTGTTATAATAAGAGAATTAATATTCCTAGTTCTATTTTGTTATTAATGGAGGATATTTGGATTTTGACGCGAGCTTATGTATATTTGTCGTCATGTTTGAGAGAAGGTAATAGAACCCTTGGCTGTCTTGCAAAAAAGAGCTTAGCCGGTTTAGATTATAATGTTTGGTGAAATTACAATTTCACAGATGTTACAAATATAAGCTTTCTTCTCATGATGTGTGTTTTCCAATAAATACTTTGTAAGTTGTTTGAGTCGATAATCTTCTTTCATCAAAAAAAAAAAAAAGTAATCTATCCTTCCTAATTAGTTACAACCCTACAAGTCAAGCTTCCTAATCAGTTACAATCCTATATGTAAAGTATGATACATACTATAACAGAAAGATCTCTAGAAAATCTTGTGAAAGGATCTCTTGAAATATTTCATGCATTTCACAACATAGGATGGTTAGAATCATGAATAGATAGATTGATGTTAAAGGGATTCACGATAGAGGCGCATCAATACATAGTCCATAACATTATGTGTAGAGAATCAAATATATGAAATATGAGAGAGGAGTACTCTGGCAAAACTCTTTCCCGAGGTATCGAAAATAGGTGAGAGCACCTCTCTGCGTAAAAGAATTTAAACTGGAAGAAAGATTGCCAAAGCAAATCTTTTTTAACATTGAAGAAAGAGGAACAGAGGAAGTGGTGTTCTTGATGAGCCTGTGACTTAAAGAAAGAGCATCAAGCATTAGTACATTACTAGCAATCTTACAATACAAATCATAATCTCTTCTATTGAAAATATAGGAATTAGCTATCACATGCTAGAGTTAGGATTAATACCTCTGGGTGCACTTATAATGATTAGTACAAGAAAATTGACATAGTGTCACATCTCTACCCAAACCCTGCATAAACTGTTTGGTCATTTCATTTTCTAATGGCATGGGTTGGACATCATATTCTTCATTGTTTCCCTTATACTGATAAGGATTTTTTGTTCTTCCAACACAAAACGTCTGTTCAAATATATGATAACTAAATGATCCACCATTTCTGGAAGACATGTCGAGCATTACACTTGGGTAAGATAAAGGGATCTTTTGGGTGTTTATTTATTTATTTTTTTGATGAGCAAGCTAAGCAGTATATTAAGACGAGAGAAGCCAAAATGGGAACTAAGAGTACGGGAAGTATGTCTTGAAGGGGTGGAGAAACTGTGCTTTCCTGAGAGGGCCTGAGGCAAAAACCTAAGCCCATTATGATAATTTCACAAAAAAACCACAATGACATCTTCTGAAAAAAAAGAAAAGAAAGGTCAAATCGAGAATCATAGTTGCCCAGCGGAAGCACCAAAAAGGCTTTACAGCCTATCAAATAGAAAGCGCTCATCCTCAAACACAAATTTGTTTTTTTGTGATCAATGCATGTTTCTTTATCCATCAAAAAAAAAAAAAAAAAAAAAGACAGAGAAGCCAAAATGGGAACCCCTAAAGAGTACACAGGAAGTATACGAAGGGGGTTGAGAGCTAGCACAAAAGGAGGGCTAAGACAAAAACCTACCAGCCCGCTAAATAAGCTACAAAAAACACAACAAGCATCTTACAAAAAAAAGGTCCACGTCAGGAATCATAGTTGCTGACCTGAGACCTTAAAAAGACTTGGCCCATCAAATGGCTTGCTCATCCTCAAACCTGAATTTGTTCCTCTCAATTCGGATTGCCCACAAGCAAAGCACGGAGCTACCCCTCACGGCTTTGCTTCTTTTTTTCTTGGGAGAATGAACCCAACACCAAATCATCCTCGTGATGCTCCGGGTAGGGGACGGACCCATCCACCTTTGATAGAAAATAAGGTAGTCCACAAGCCCCAATCTTAGAGGCGGTGGATAAAAGATAGCTCCCGAAGACTTCTTAGTGCATACAGGGAAAAGGACACCTGGCAGCTAAGGAAACCACGTTTGCTAAGTTGATCCATAGTCAAAATCTTCCCCCACCAAACCTCCACACAAAAACCCCACTTTTGTAGGCCTGAGGGGAATCCAAATCAGTGGGCACTAACTCTTGCCTTCCTCCTTCCAAGGTCATAACTAGACTTATTTGAATTTCATCACACACATTCCACTAAGCACATCATTTGAGAGGGCTTAAGCTTTAGTACTAACAATACTTATGAATCTACGAGCCTCCTCTAACTCCTAATCATTAAACAATAGCATGGAAACCTGTCTGACTGGAGTTTCTTTTGGTGAGCACAATAACAAATAGCCTTGAACTAATCTTGGATAGAACATATGCTTTGATACAATTTGTTGTGCTAATGGAAACTCTAATACCAATTTTTTATGCTTTGTCCTAAGCCCCTATGACTTCCAAAATCGTCAAATCAAATACAAACTAAACTAGACCATAATAAAAGTAAGCGAGAGGAACGGAGATAAAAGAAAGAAAAATTAATACTTATAAGGTTCCAACAAGGTGTTTTACCTACATCTTCCAAAATCATATCAACATAGTCTTCAAGCGACAATTACCAAATCAAATTGGAAGAGCCTTCTTCACACAAATTGTGGCTAAAGCCACAAAGATTGACCAAAACCACTCAAACAACTTCACTAAAGTCATTCTCCCCCTACAACCCAAGGATTTTGACCTGTTTACTGGACCCAAGTAAGTTCCTGAGCCGTGACAAAAAAAAACCATAATCCTTGTAGGTCAAGGACTCTTGACGCATAATTAATTATCAAATCATAATTCTTGTAGGACAAAGATTCTAAATATATATATCAAACTCTTATTTGAGCCTAAAACCGACGCTCCACCTTGACAAAATTACTCACTTCTCCTAAATTCCAAAATTGAGAACATTTTCTGATAAGCAATCTGACTATCATCACCTTCAAAGAAACACTCAATTGAGCCAAAAAACAACAACAAAAACACCCCTTTGGGCATGGTCAACCAAGAAAAAGAAATATGCTATGCCCTGCAATTGACAAACTTCGAAACCAAGAAGAGAGAAAATGCAAATTTAATAAGAATTTATTTCACAATCTCATCCGCATTATTATTATTGTGGTAGGATAGCTAACATGGAACTATAAAATAATTGAAAAAAAAATGCAAACCGTAACAAGACCACTTCATTGTTATTAATGTCAATTCAATGCTATGCATCTATACTTATCAAAAAAAAAAAAAAAGCAGTAAATATGCACGAAAATGGATAAAATAAGGCCCCCTTGGATCGGAAAGAAAATGCGAAGAATTATCCAAAAGTAGATTAATTTTTCACAATATTTACAACGTTGTCCTTTCCTTTCTCTCAACCCAATTCCAAACTAAGACTCCTGAGACCACAACAGAGAGTAGAAAGAACACAAACCCTCGGCAAATTCCTGCTGAAATCAAGACTTAAAGTCCGACACCGCCGCCCAATTTCGAACTCCCGATCCACCTCCCGCGCCCAATCACCCGCTGAGCTAACCGCCTCCGAGAACCGGCGGGAGACGGCATACTGCCGGTCGATGCGCTCGGCCGTCTTCTTCGCCTCGAAGACGAGCAGCTCGAAGCCGTCGTTGGCGCTCCGCCAGGCCTCCCTCCAGGCCTCCCCGGAGGCCATGCGCTTCGCGAAACCGTCGAAATCACTTCGCCTGAAGGCCTGGACGGTCATCGGCGGACGTTGGCGTATAGGAACAGCGAAGCGCCGGAGAGTCTGGGGTTTGGAAGAGAGAAATGGATGCCATGGAAGGCTGAGTGGCCGGCGACCGCCACAGAAACTAAAGTGATCGGTTGGATTGTCAGAATTAATCGAGAAAAGGGTTCTAAACAATCCAACAAGTGGTTTTGATAATTTTGATTGTGTGAAATGAAACTTTTTGTCTACGTAGCTGGGGAAAGTAATCGTGAAATTGAAAACAAGATTTCGTTTAAAGGTATTTAAAAATAATTGGTTTTTAAGTAAAATCGTAAGAATTACCAAAAAAAAATCTCAAAATACCCTCACATTATAAAAAAAAACCCCACGGTAACAAAGTAAAGACTCAAATTTTTTACTTGCTCTTAACTAAGATTTACTCTTTATAAGCATTTTTTTCGCCGTCTTGAACTGTCTGCTAATTCATTTTCGTTTTAAAGCCCCGCCGACATGCATCTTTGTTGTTTTGCGACTGATCGTATAGTTTGCAAACAATCATCCCTCGTTTGCAAGGAAATGAATTGCAAGCAATTATCTTTCTCTCGTTTACAAGTGAAGGAAGTTGTTTATATTCGTAAGCTGTAAATTTATGTTCTGAAGTTTAATTTTTTATATATACATTCGTGTATTGCATTTTCGAGTTGTTTACAGGTGTTCTTTGTTTGTTTTTTCATATAAATGAGTTACCTTTGTTTAGAAATATTTGTAAAAAACATGGGGGACCACCTTAAGTATGAGTATGTGGTTTAGGTAACTGTAAAAAACATGGGGGGACCACCTTATATGAGTATGTGGCCTTATATATAATGTATTACCCGGTAGTACCATACCATGCTAAGTGTAACTTCTTTGAAGGTCTGCTTGTAAGCCATTGGAGGAATAGCGACTTCTTGAAGTCTGTGTAACTTCTTCTTGAGGTCGTAGTAACACTTGAGGAGTTCGTATAACTTCTTGGGAATCTTCTTGTATCGTATGGTGTTTGTGCCAGCAGTATCATTTATTAAAGTCACTACGCAATGAATGATGCGGGAATCATCCCAGTGAGCCAAGGAGTCAGCCTTGATCATCCTGATGTATGATAGATATATTTTCATCCTTTGAATTTAACACCATAGTAGTGTAGAAAATATCTCGGAATCCACGGGACCTTCCAAGTTATTACGTGACGAGATCTGCGTGTGGCGCGCACAGTCATGAAACTAGAAGGTTAATATAATGACTCACGAACGCTACGGTTCTGTTTTCTCTCAGTGTTTTTCTCTTGAGATTCTGTCTAAAATGTCATAAAACTTAAAACGGAGAAATTTAGTAAAGCGGTGTATTTATAGGCTAACCTAATCTCTGAGGTTTATAACATAATTTGATAAGTAAGAACCATATTTATATCTTAATAATCGATTAAATGGCGTTTTGTCGTAATAAGTAGCTTAGGGATCTATGTGGTATTAATTAAAGTTTCTTGTCAATGATGGGTGGCACGGAGCGTAAATCGACAATCTCCCGCTTACTTAGAAGCAAGTCTGGGGCCAAGTATCTTATCAGGGCTACTCCACTAAAAGCTTGAATGTGAATTCCAAAATTAATAATGTTTTATATCAAATGTATTTTCCTCTTTGTAAAATATCAATAATTAATTAGTAATTTTTCTATAAATCAACTAATTATTCTCTTGACCTCGGTTTCTCCTAACGGATCGATGCGCGGCGGTGTTTTGATATCAGAGTGCGAACATGCATCGAGGATGGCTATACAAATTTCATTTTGTATATTTTCATAAATACTTGATAATCGAAATACCATAATCCCAATTATCGAAGATATTAATTATTCGTTTAAAATAAGTATATGTGTCTTTCAAAGAACCATATTAACTTAATTATCTATTATAATATACTCGGGATTAAGAGAAAAATAACATATCTAATATACTTTGAGATTTAATTCATTTCACATAAATTTATCCTTGATTAAATCTCTTAGATCCTCTCGAGAATGACCATAATTAATTCAATATTTTATAATAACCAAAATGATCATTTATAAATATTGCAATCTAAATAAAGTGTTCAACTTTATTTACTTATTTGTGAGTGATTAAATTCAATTATGAGAACACATGATCATGTGTCTTACATGGACGTATACATATGATCATATGCTACATAGTGTCGGACCTTATCACGTAAAATATAATGTGCAAAAAGCATTATTATATCGAGAAAATGAAATCCTGAACATGCTTGCTCACCAGAAGCCTTAAAATGTAACAACTCACTCACTCTAAAAAAGTAAACTGGGACCCTCTTAAGACGTCTGATTTACGTGTTTACCGAGCAGTTCGGGAAGAGACTTAGTAAAAGTGCGCTATATTTCTTCTCGGATGCTATTTTAGTAACCTTGTATCTCCTCACATCAATGAAATCACGGATCAAGTGGTACTGTAATATGTGTTTATGCTTTTGAGACCTTGGTTCAAGCTGGGTGTCTTTGAGGCTCAACATTATCCTGATGAGGTAATAGATTCGTCGTATGAAATATCATGAAGAATCAAAGGAATTTCTTAAGCCATCCCAACTTCAGCCTTGGCTTCGGATCTGACCCTATGATAACCAGTCATGGAGTCAACAACACAAGTCTGTTTAACACTCTTCCAACAAATGGCTCCCTCATTTAGGGTAAACACATATCCTGATGTTGATTTACTCGAGTCAATATCCCCTTGAAAATCTGAGTCCATATAACCAAGTGTTTTAAGACTCCCATTGGAATACACCCCTCGTTCTCTTTAAATACTTGAGTATATGTTTCATTGTTGTCCAGTGTTCTACTCCGGGATACGATTAGTGCTGGAAGCACCTCTGTGCATAGCCGATATCGGCACAGTCAGCGCATAACGCCCACATAGGACTACCAACGATGAGAAGCATAGGTTTCTGCTCATGAGTTCTTTCTCTTCCCGAAGTTTTTGGTGATTCTTTCATTAGAAAGATGAATTAGTATGCGAAGGGTAGAAATTCCGCTTTTGGAATTTTCCATGCCAAACACGGTCACTATTTTATCGATGCAGGAGGCTTGGGACCGCAGCTAACACATATTCTTCAGTCGTAAGTTTGATTCCTAGAATAGTTAAGCTTCACCCCGAGTTCTTCATATCAAAGCGCTTTTTCGGAGGTGACCGCTCGTCGACAAGCGCTTTCACCTTTATTTCGATTAACAGGAATATCATCTACGTAAAGTACAGACTACTACTATTCCTTGAATCCTCTTATACACATTGTTCATCAGGACTTTTCTCAAATCCATATAATTTGATAACTTGATCCAAACCTGATGTTCATGACTAGATGCTTGCTTAAGCCCGTAAATAGACCTATGCAACTTGCAAACCATGTGTTCTTGACTGGGCTATGAACCCTTCCGATTCTTTTTTACATATAGATATCCTCTTCTAGCTCTCCATTTAGAAAAATTTGTTTTTTGACATCCATTTTGCAAATCTACGTAATCGGAAATTTCTTCCTTTCTGACTAAGAGAATCAGGACAGATTTACGCATGGCTACAGGCGAAAAAGTTTCATCATAATCAATGCCCTCTTTTTGGGTGTAACCTTTTGCCTGTCAAACTTTGAAAGGTTTCCAACCACATCTAGTCCTCTCTTTCTCTTGTAGATCCACTTACACACAATTGGTTTTACACCTTTGGGTGCTTCTGAATGCCGAGCTAAGTTAGAACCCCTTAGATTCCATCTCCCACGGTCCATTGGCTTTTCCACTCTTGCATCAACGTCCTCGATGCCTCTTTGTATGTGGTAGGGTTGTCATCGAGGATTATCAAGCGACTTGATAAGTCTCTCCCCAACAAGGCATCTTGTGCGGGTTTACGTATCAGTCTCCCACTACGAGTTTGTTACATTGGTTGTTGTACATGTACAGAAGGATCCAAGTTTTGCGGTTCAGGTGGATTACCAATCTCTTCATTATGTTCTTGTTCTTGAGTTTCTTGAATTTGGTCCTGAGTTGTTTCCTGTGTTTGTTCACCTTCGAATACATTTTGTACATCTTCCCCTCTTTGAACATCAACAGGAAACAGGGGTGGAAAAATAGGAGTTTAATCTTCGGATCTCGAATTGAGTCCAGTAGTAGCTTAGCTTTACTCTTGGGTTTAAAATTGTTAATATAATCCTCTTATAAGAAAGTGGCATGAGTACTGACTATCACCTTCTTTTTACGTTGGATTATAGAATATTCCACCTCGTTCCCTTAGGGTAGCCAATAAACATACATATTTATGTTGAGATTCGACTTTTTGTTGTTTGTGCAAGAGGCGTGTCTTGGAGCACGAATCCTAATATGGTTTAAGTTAGACCGCCCTTTCCATAATTTTGTAGGTGTCTTTGACAGTTTAGACGAGGCCAAATTTAGTATGTATCACGGTTGTTTCTAAGGCACCTCCGAACGATTCGAGTAATGATGAATAACTTAGCATCGACCTCACCATATCTAAAAGGGTTCTATTTCTCTCCTTTCGGAGACTCCATTTCTTTGAGCATTAGAGATAATCAGTGCAGGATATGTCCCCCTCTTAGGCAGTAAGACTTGAACTCTGTGTATTTCATAGATAAAAATTTAATCTCCAGTATTTTATTAGCATTATCTTATGGGACATAGGAGTTAATATATACCATTTATCAATAATGGAGCAAATAAAAGGGTTGTATACTGGCGAGGGTAGCGCAGCTGATAAACCATGTTCGACTAAACAACTAACGAGAAACCAAATTCCTCTTAAAAATCGAAACAAATAAATGATCGATAAACATAAAGTCTTATTATTAAACATAACTCCACTACCCTATCGCATTTTACATATTCCCCGGCTTCTTCCTAACTTCAAGCTTTGTCCTTTATCGAGTGGGTCATTTGTTTGAACCATCGCAAAGAAAGTAACAAACATGGTTAGTGGCTCCTGAATCAATGATCCATTTATCATTGCAATTCTCTACTAAACAAGCCTCAAGAACATTTATACTACCCATACCTGGTTTCAGCAATCCTTCTTCCAGCCTCGATCTTCTGGGTCCATGATTTCAAGAACTTGCCTTTCTACTTTCTTCATTGCAAGCCGGGGTTTGATAGCTGACTGCTTTCCTTCTCGCTTTTGTTCTTCTTTCCGCCCCAGTTTCAGTTTTGGAAGAACTTTCGCATGATAAGCACTTCCCTCGCTTTCACGACCTTCAAGACTCCTGCTCGTGCATAAGTTCAACAGAGTAAGCTTCATTGTTTCATATTATAATTCATTTTGAATCGAATTCAAAGCTATTAAGTACGTGACTTAAAGATCATGTCAATCTTCATCTCTCGATTCAAGCAATTTCATCACTCTGCTAGCATCATGCCCACTACTTTTAGACAATGGTCCCGCACATTCTCTAAATACACGAAAGTGTTCATTAGTACCCCTATGGTCGCCATTCCAGCTGAAGATCGCTACTTCTTAGCAAAACATCCCGATATAGAGTCCGAATTATTTCTAATACACCTCCAGATCACACTTGCTTTCTCGCAGATGTTCCGCAAAGCTAGCAAGAATATAACAACGAGTCGTCAGATTTCGCTCGTCGCTAATCTCGCAAATTGCTTCTAGTTTCTCCACATTAGCAAGGCTCCCGGGTTTCTGAGTTGTTGTAATGGATTTTATTCTCTCAAAATCAAGGACAATGTAAAGATTGGTTTTCATAGGTCAGAAGTTATTTCCATCCAATGGCTTTCTTTGACTCAAAAATCAGAATAGAGTGACAAATGATGCCATTTTCAAAATTTAAAAAAAAAAAAAAAAGCACATATATTAACACGTAATCCACACAACAAACATACAAAAATGTAGATCCCTTAAACTACTTATTATTAATGTTTATTGCAAAAATAATTTAGTTTCCATTACAAATACTTACGTTGGGCAAGACATTTGTAATAAACTAAACTTTGAACATGGTATGTCTAAAGGTCCTACTAAGTTAGTTCTTGCAGAAGGTGAGGTGGTTCCCACTCCTTAAAAACCTACCTCTAGACAGAGCTTCCTGCATAACACTAACACACACCATTCAAAATTGATTTTAAAAAACAACAACCATTGTTTCAATATCTCTTCAGCCTTAATAACATTTGACATAGCTCGTTAGAGGGCATAATGTTATTAAATTTAATGCATTACCATTAATTTAATTTCAAAATTATCTTTAATATCTAAGCATTGTCACGCTGCCGTACAAACTTATTAAAATTTTGAAATTATTTGCATCCAATCCAATAAAACCCGCCATGCTTATCCGTTGCGCATCACATACCATTTTATTATTGGACCCTTAATGGAGTCCGCAGTTTCGAATTAATTAAATTAATTTTTAACTTTCACCCATTCAATATTTTTATTATCAATTACTAGGGTTTTCCATAATAATATTATTCAGATAAAACAAATATTATTATGCACATGTATATATCAAATGATGCAATTATATGGCACCACCTATTCTAAATGGCATGTTAAGCACATATCACATGTTATATCCATATAATTTAAACAATTATAAATATAGAATAATTAATAGGCCCTAATCCATGGTTTCCTAGAAAAGAAAATTACAAGCCCAATAGGGTCAAGAAGCCCAACTTGACATCTCGACCCGCACTCTTTCTTTCTTCAGTCTTCGTAAGTCCATAGCGCTGCTGGGAGTCTGGGCTTGTGGTTTTTGGTCTAAAAAACACAAACCCTAACATGTCCCCTATTGAACCCGAGCACCAAAACAAATTACCGACCGGGCCACAGCCAATAAAAACTCTGATTGTCAGCTAAATTTGACAGGAGGTGTAGCACTGCCCGAGGAACGCACCCTACAAAAATTAGCCCATTCTCGACAACGTTAGCCATTTTTACAATTTTTTTTTTTTTAATAACCACTTACATATAAAAAAAAAAATTCAAATAAAATTGGGTGTGAAAAAATAAATAATAAATAAATCAAGGAGGAAACTCAATCATATGATTAGCCTCTCTTGTTACATCCTCTTCAAAAAAAATATACAAGCAAAATCTACCATGATTTGAGGCCAAAACTAAAATTATTCATTCATAATGCAAAATTATAAATAACATAAATAATAGAATCTCAAAGCCAGATATCAATATACATCACATATACGGTAAATAAAATTATGGATTAATCTATCACACAACCATTCAACCGCACTCGATACAAATTATGTGAATCATACAAGGGGGAGCTGTGAATCGCATTAGCTAAATACAATGTATGATAGATATATTTTCATCACCCATTTCTAACCCAGAGTAAGACATAAAATCTCTTCTAATCCACGTACCTTCCAAGCTATTCTCTCACGCGGATGTGACCATGTGTGGGCGCACTCGATCACAAAAGAAACTAGAAGGTTAACTAAAATACTCGAAACTTTACGCTTTGTTTATCTCTCAAGGTGTTTTTTTTTCTACTCGAGACTTCAATCTCTAAAATAATACGTAAACTTAAAACCCCGGGAGGCTAGTAAGGTGTATTTATGCATCGCTAACACTAATCCTCCTAGGTTTTATAACACCTGAGACCAATAAATGCAGTTTTCAGATCTTAATAATCAGTTAAATGGGCTATGTCATCTAATGAGCTAGCCTGGGGATCCTATGACCAATTATTAATTAAGGCTCTTGATCAACGGTCTAGATTGCTTCTAGAGCATAAATCCAACAAATGATCGGTCAAATTATTAGTTATATATCTTAATAAAGAGTTGTGAGCAACTATAATGAGTAACATATGTGGTACCACCATAATGTAGTAGAGTATTATCCGGCACTACCGGTACTACTACTATACTAGAAATACCACCATAAGTTACTGATGGTACTAGCAACAGATAAGTATTACCACTACATATTTGGATGGAAGTGATACAATCCACAATTCCTGTCATCAACATAAACTCCACATCCTCCATCCTTCCCAGATTACTAATAATAATTGGTACTACCATTAAAAATTGGAAACAATTATTACCAACTTATAAATTACATTGTTACTCATTTTACATGTAAGTTATATTTTTGTAATTGATCATAATGTTATTTATTTATAGTTTATGGACAAGATAGGGAAACAAAGAAAGAGCCATATTCCCCGAGAGCGTCCAAAGGTGACTAAATTATACATTACTGTTGTATTCATAATATTGATTAATTAACCCTACACGACTCCTTTTATGGTTGTCATTATAGGACGCTCTATCTAAGTCCAAATGTTTGGGCACAAAGTTCTTAGCGTCTATTAGTCGCTTACCAGCTGAAAAGGTTGCGACAATAGACCACATAGGATTTGGTGGGTTGCTTATGTTAACAACCAAAGAGCTAAGATATGAGCTTGTTTAATGGTTAATATCAACATATGATGATCCCTACCATCGTATTAGAATGGGCAGCTCAATTTTTGTGGATTTGACAATAAGGGATGTCGAGGCTGCTATGGAAATCTCATGTGACGACCTTGTTCTCCCAATTCATCTAAATTGGGTCGCGAGGGATGCGACTTATACTATTGGATTTTTAGAGTCCCAACTTGTTTCTTTGCCTATTGGTGAAGAATTTATTAAGATTTTTTTAATATTCACATGTGCCACTACTTTGGCACCGAACAATAAATTAGAGGGTATGCATGACCTCTAGGATTTCATACGTGACATGGATGTCTCAGGCCCTATAAATTGGGGAAAATTCATGCTTGATTATCTAGAGGACGATATTATGGAATTAAAAAAAAAGCAAAGGTAGATATATGAGGGGATGTTTATTATTCCTCCAAGTACATTAAGGATGTTCATTTTGTACATCATTTATCAATTAATGTCTTGTATTGTTCCATACCATTTATTCTAATGAGTTAAGTTATTCTAATGTCATTAAGGTTTTCTACATGACAAAAACGTACATACCAATAGTCATAGTCAAACCACAGGTACCATGGTGCTCTGTTTGGCTCGATCAAAAGGTCAAGCGACAACTTGCTAGTGAGATTAGCATTTTAGGTTCCTATGGATTAGTTGAGGTAATGATGATATGTTGGAAATGTACAAGTTTTTCATTTATTATGAATACTATAGTGTTTTTGAGTTTATTGTATTCATTGTTTCTTTATTTGTTGATGCCATGATTCACAACTAAGGCCCGTCCTACCAGCCGAAGCCCCTAAAGTTGAAGAGGAGGACAATGAAATAGATGACTCACCTTGAGATGAAGTGCTAGGTAGTGTAGTTTCACCATCCAATGACACGGACAATGAGGTAAGGTTTTCATTTACTGTCACATTGTTCGACCCATAAAGTTTATGTTACTTTATGTTAAGTATCGAATGACACACTTGTATTTTCTAATAGGTCATTGTAGAGCAATTGTGACTCCATGCAAAGAAGATGTTGAGGGTGTTGAAAGCGTACTTAAAAAATATTGACAAACTACAACGTATGAAACAGGGTCGTAGGAAGCTTGGGGTCTGAAATACGTTTGGTCGTGGGAACAAAGTACCCCAAGAATCACTAAAACTAACCAAATATATATGGCGGTGTGTAAAAGCTTGGGGTTTGAAATACGAGGTCGAATTCACTAAGTTTGATCATGTTTGCACTGATGTATCGTAACAAACTAATGGATAAAATATAATCCTCTTCCATCAGTAAAAATTTTGCACTACTTATTTCACCAAAGTTGTTTTACATATTTTTTATATAAATGATTGTGGTGTATTTGTCATAAAATACATGGAGCACTGGAACGGGGCGATATTGACACATGCTATAGATCCGGTATGTTATATATCAAAAGTGTTTAATCTATATGCATTAATTCTTTGTTAAATTAGTTCATTCTTGGTTGAATTGATTCATTAACCTATTGTTTTCATTTCGCCAAAATGCAATATCATCGCTTAAAGACATGTTCCACCTTGATCATGCATAAAGCACGAAGAATACAAGATCGGGACACTTGCAAATCCAGATCGTTCACTTGATATTGGGATGTAATAGTAATAAACGATTAATACAATGCCATTTTGTGTAGTTGTGCTTGAATTTAAGAAATGTAACTACATTTTAAGTTATTTTTATGTAACTACCATTATAATGTCAAGTTTTCATTCCTTATTGCATTTGGTATCATCACTGGTGGTACTAACATAACATAGTGATTGTTGTATAATCATAGATATTTTCATATGTTTGTAATATGGTTCTACTACCATAATAACATGTGTCAACCACTCACTAATTACCATCAGCTTTGTGTAATGGTACTACCATAATATATAAGGAGTACTACCATAACACACTAAGGGTACTACCATAATATACAAGAAGAACTACCATAACACAATAGGAGTACTACTCGGTACTATCATAATATAGGAACCAGAAATTAACACATATGGTGGTACTACCATAATAACAAGTGTTGCAACAAGTTTAGGTTACTAATTAACATATAATAGTACTACCTGCACATACAAGAAGTAAGCAACGACAACCTTTGTAATATCATGGTACTATCATAATAGGTGTTCCAACAAGTTTAGGTCACTAAATACCATAACCTTTGTTATGGTACTACCATAACCTACTAGGGGTACTACCATAACGAACTAGGGGTACTACCATAATGTAATCAAGGGAAATTGAAGTTGTTAAATTGTAGCAGTTGCTTCGTTGTGATGAAGGTAGGAGGATCACAAGAGCAAGGTTATTGGTTCGTCGTGACGAAGGATGATTTGATGAAAGGCATGAGCAACGGGTTCGTCTCGACGAACCACCCCCTCGTTACGACAAATATGTTCGTCACGACAAAGCCCTTGCTTGTCACGACAAAGATAGGAGGATCATAAGGGCAAAGCTACGTTCAGCGATTAAACCCAATTCACACGAATGATGATTTGATGAAAAGGCATGAGCTACTGTGTTAATCGCGACAAACCAACCCTTCACACGACGAACCCTTAGTATATATTATGGCAGCATTCTGCAGATATTATGGTAAGATTCCCAAATATATTATGGTAGTACCCCAAATATATTATGGTAGTACCCCCAATATATCATGATAATACCCGCAATATATTATGATAGTATCCCTAATATATATTGGTTGTACATCTAGTATATTATGGTCGTACCCCAAGTATATTATGCTTTTACCTCAAGTATGTTATGGTGGTACCAGGAAATTGTATACCATTTATGGAGGCACCACGTAGTACTCCATTTAAAATATTTAGTCACCCACCTCGACTCATTACAATATAAAGTAATAGTGTATCATGTAAATTATGCTAAACAAAATAGGCTACAAGATTAGAAATGAAAACATAAATGTAGTCACAATAGTAGATGAATTTAGCTACATATCCAAATAAAAAGTAATCTTTCAAATGAGGTTATAACATAACCAAATGTCATCAAAGTATAATTAAATATGCAAACATTAATCAATAATAGGATTTTTGCATGTTTTCTTATTATGCTTGGCCATATTAAACGTAAACAATAAACTATGCGCTTATCCTGAAATTGAGACTCTATACGCTTTTTCCTTGGTTTTTCAGGAGGTCGTTTTGAATGTGGAGGATTTAAAGAGAAGTATTCATTCCTTACGACATCTTGAACAATATCATCGACATCGACTTTTAGCATGTCATGAGTCTCTATACCTCGGAAAGACCCCGAGTATATCAACAATTGACTTGGTAACTTGAACTCATCATCAACAAAATCAACAACATTTTGTCCAATAAATCGTATCATAGCACATTCATGCTCGCAAGGTATGCCCGACAACTGCAAGTTTGCTCCTTTATGTCAACACTGAGGATTGAAGTACCAACAAATACACTAAAGAAAGACTCACTAAATGGGTTGACTGTGTAAACCTCACATTTAGTAATATTAATTTTAACTTTTTGATATATTTTTAGCCCTATAGAACCCTTCCATTGATTGGATTCAGCTTTATGCTTAACAAGCATAGCACCCAACTTAATAATGTGCTCGATTAATAAGCTACAAATAGAGTGATGTTGTTCATTTCTTAACCAAGCATTGAAAGACTCTATAAGGTTTATTGTCATTTTGTCCCATCGTTTTTTTAGGAATTTTGACATGGCCTAGTGTTTAGGTTCATTTTGTTCAATCCAATATGCTAACAAATCATTATACATCATAATTCATTCATGTGACCATTGTAATCGGTCTCCAACCTTACATAGGCAATTTTATCAAGCCATTGGGTAAAGGTATTTTCTTCCTTTGTTTCCCTTATGTTATATTTATTAAAAACCACGTAGTTCCCCTCTTCATGACCGATAACAATAGTCATGGTTCCCTCCTCCAAATAACTCTGGTATACTACGAAAAAAACTTAGGTGCCTATTTGATAAAATGACCAAATCCTTATCCCCAATGAGATTCTTTAAATTATGTAAGAACCAATTCCAATCTTCGTAATTCTCAGAGCTCATCACACCATACGCTACCAGGAACAGGAGTCACTGGCATCATACGATGTTGTCGAAAAGAGGGCACTACCATATGGCCCACTCATGTGGGATGAGTTAATAGCAATGATTGGCCAACAACCCCTCAAAAACCCTATAATAGACATTTCATGGTTGAAAATGATCATCACTAGAGTGTGTCAACTCTACAACTGATCCCGAATTACATTGTTTTATTCGGTCATACATATAAGGCAACAATTTATAGTAATTCTTTGGTTTACCATATATTCTCTCTATAGCCTTCTCCTTAATTTGTCAAGTTTGTACATAAGTCAAATGCATCCCATGTTCTCGAACGAAGTCTTTACATATTTATCGTGACATGTATTCAAGTATAGATCGAATGACATTATCGTAACCTTCAAGGCTCAGTTACATCTCACTAATGGTTGAGAAGAAACTATATCATCAACAGTATGCCTATGCTCATTTACAAACGTGTGCACCTGGACAACATGCGACGCATCCACAACACGGCAAATTATCTTCCAAGGGCATCCATTTATTGTGCATATAATAGTCATGTGTTTAAAACAATTTCGATTAATATCCCCACTTACTACGGTGTGTGTGCTCGCTTAATCACGTAAATCCCTGCATTTGCAGACTTAACGACCAGAAATTCCCCCAGAAGCAAAGTCAGACACATCGAAAACTTGTATAAAATTTTTCCTTTTCTAACTCACAGGATTCATAAAATCTCAACAAAGATAATAGCTACATATAGGACATATTCCAAATCCTATAAACACAATTTACATTTTTCCAAATATGACAACCAGCAACATTCTTTCAAAAGAGCCTCAGGCTCAACACATTTTCACAAAACTACACTATGTACATACATATACTCCACTATACAAATTCAAAGTATTTCCTTACACAAGATTGTTAATACAACACTGATACAAAAGTCGAGAACTTACTATGCTCCAGTCATCCGGTGTGTCTCGATTCGAGAATAGTTTTTAAAACAACAAAATAATGAGCTAAACGAGCTCAGTGAGTGTATGCTTTATTAAATGGTTGTTTTTTCAGAAAATATCTCAAAACTGTAAAACTCTCTTTTACAAGACATTTTCCAGAAACCTTGCTTGCTTTGCTTTTAAAAAGTTTTAAACTTTTCATAATTATTGCCGCTTTGCTTTCATTTCGCTTTTAAAGTTTCTAAACTTTCATAAACCTCTTGCTATTGCTTTACCTTGCTTTAAAAGTTTATAAAACTTTTCATAAAACCTCTTGCTTTGTTTGTTTTATCTTTCTTTAAAAGTTTATAAACTTATACACACACTGAGCCCTCGGGCTCAACCGTCATTTAAAAGTTTTTATAAACTTTTATAAACATGGGAACCTGAGCGCTCAACCGCTACTTAAAAGTTTATAAATTTTATTCACTGGAGTCCGGGCTCAATCATTGCTTTAAAAGTTTATAAAACTTTTTATAAACACGGGAGCCTGGGCTCAACCGCTTGCTTTAAAAGTTTATAAAACTTTTTATAAACACGGGAGCCTGGGCTCAACCGTGTACCAGTGGTTGATTTCAAAACTGTATGAGAAATGCTTATAAATCAAGATCAACCAATGGAGGCCTTTCTTACTTACTATATCCTAGTAAACACGGGAGCCTAGGCTTCAACCGTGTCGGTGGAAGGACTTGGGTCTGCATCACCTAGGTGGAAGAGCCTTGGCTCAATTCCCTTTTTTTCCGGTAAATATGGTGGAATGACCTTGGTCTACATCACCATAATCTAGCTAGCTAACCCCATATACTCCAAGACGCGCTACGCCTTCCTTTAAATGCCATGATGCATGAACTAAGTTTGCCGACCAGACAAATCTAAAATGCATGAAATGATGTCCTAACACCACCGTGGACGTAAGGAATACCTCTGACCGGTATGCTTGCTTAAAACTAGGGATTTTTGTTAGGCCTGTTTTATAAAATATACTTTTGCTTGCTTGCTAAAATGCTTGCTATTCAAATATGGTTTACAATCAAAACCATTAAATACCAAGCAGAAAAACAAATTTATAATAATTAGTATTTGAAAATAGGTTTTGAACACTCACCTTTGCTTACCAAAACTCGGCATGACCCACAACTTTCCCCCGGGCCTTTGTTTTTAGCTCACACACTCAAACTAATACCTACAAAACATTAGTTCCGTCAAGCAGAATCGCAGATATACTTAACGTACTTCATAGGCATGTCACTTTGAGTAACTAGCACTTATTCACACTCAAGGTGAGGTATCATTGAGTTTCATTCTTCTTTGAACCTTTCTTAATCATTTATTGCTGTTCCCATACTAATCTGCACGACTTGGGCTTTACTATGCTAAATTACAAAAATCGGCTTTTTGAAGTCAGGTACGTACACTATGTTCGTACCCGGCATTCAAACACATTCAGAAGGTACGGCACCACTTGTCTTGGTACCCCAAGACTACGTGGGTTCTATTAAGGTACCGTACCACCCTATTTTGGCAATCGATACTACTTGTGGGTTTGCCTAAATGCTGCTTTTACCCTCTTGGTACCAATTTTCTTCATACAACTTCTCCATTCCATAATACCTCAAAAACCAACATGGAATTTATCCAAAATCACACCATAACACTTGTATTGGTGTTTGGAACTTCATACAACCAAACTCTAGGTGAAAATCCTAAGAATTCAACCCAAGGTCCACCAATTCCTACAAAAGCATATAAATAGGAGGATTCCATGTTTAATTTTTACCAACTAGGGTTTTACCCACATAACTTCAATAACCCAGGTTCAAGGACTCCACAAACCCTAGAAAAGGAGCAATCTAATCTCTCCATACCAAAACCCTAGAACTAAAACACAATATAATTCTAATACAAAACATACCCTTATTTCTCCCTCTTCTTCTTTCTCTTCCTTTCTCTATTCTTCCATTCTCCACAGTCATTTCTAGCCAAAATGAGACCAAATGAATTGTTTGTTTGACTCAACCCACTGTAGTCTCATCTTTCCTCTAATTAAAATTAAGTCCTCCATCTCTCAACAATTGCACAACACTTTTGTTATTTTCATAATGGCCTCTCATCTTCTCAAATTATGGTTTTCATATCCTTTTTGGCAAATTTACAACTTACCCTTCTTCTAGCATAACATTTCGGGTTCAATAAATTTATGATTTCACACCATCCCTAACAACAACTCCCAAAAATATCAAGAATGACACTTGGTGCACTTATGTGCCCCTACGATTACACGTACCGTACACCTTCTCGGGACGGGGTGTTACAATTTCTCTTGTAATAGTACCGAATCTCCCTACTATAGACATCAAGTACATAGCATCACAAAATGCATTCGGGCATTGGATCGTCGCTTCAATACCCATAATTTCATTTTAAATCATTTTGAATTTGTCAACAACATCACCTTTCTACTTCATGAATCTCTCAAATCGGAGGCATTTGTCGATACGTCCATAGTCAAATCTTATATAAAGGAACAACCTGTAATTGGAAGCATATTAGGTGTAAGAGGATCATTGGAAATAAGACATACAAAAAATTATTGGGTATTCCATGTTTCGGAAAATATTATATGAAGTTGTATTATAATCACAAGTTTTAACTAAACTTAATATACCTTGGAGGTAGTGGGATGACCTTAACCAATACATTGATATTGGAAGTCGCATACACAAAACAATATGTGTCATTGAATCTGAACATTTCCCTAATTTCTTCATTGTCTTCTAACAGTACCAACATTGTTGGATCAAATTTACACGTGTATAACATTTTCATTGAGTTTCATGAACCTTCAGCCTATCACAGACTATTGAAACAAACTCGACATATGAAATATGCACGTTTATGATTTCTGTGATGATTCGACCACCCTTGTATTAGATTAACCCATTGGCCTTCATCATTTCGCCACCATGCTATTATATAGCGTAACATCCGTTCTCCATCTTAATTATTTTATAAATTTAGTTTCACACAATTTAAAAGACATAATTATACAAAGTCAAACACATTCCTTTAATATGTTATGGTGGTACCTCTATTGAGGTTATGATAGTTCATCTAAAGGTGTTATGGTAACAATATTATGGCAAAACCAGTGATCAAAATGATCAATGCCATTAATTGATAACAATATTATGGTAGTACCAAGTAGTACTCTCAGTATATTTTGTGTGACGCCCCAATTTCTGGGGGTCCCATTGGCTAGTCGTCAACTCCCATAAATTTCTAACTTTAGTTCATTGTGCATTCTGTCTCGTACCGAACCGGCACTTCACTACTCATGGACACCGAGTTACTCCTAAGACTACTCCTCGGGAGCATCCTTCACCGAGATTCATTCATTCATATTTAAATTTAAAATATGAGGATAATGTGCACTAAAATACCTGGGCCTCGTAAGAGTCCCATCATGACCTCTTCAATTATAATTACATAACCGACTACATTGGCAATAGTCCAAAATAATTTAATTACAATTCTTTTGCACAAAACTATATGCTAGGACTAGTCTGTTCTAAGCACTTTTACAAAAGATTCATCAAGGCCACATGTCGGCCTTCTTCACAATCACGCTGTCTGAAACGCCATTGCTCACCTGTCAACCCCAGACCTAAAATGGGGTCTCACGACGGGGTGAGCAATGCCTAGTAGAGTAAACTCCTATAGAGGCTACTCCCTACCTAAGTGCACATGCAATGGTCATGTCAAAAAAAAAAAAAAACACATTCCATCAAGATTATGCAAACCTATAATGGAATTCTACATGCCATGAATGAGACGTGACTCACCATGTCCCATGTACCGAGTCCTCACCGATTCCATCAAACTTGAGTCCCAACCGACTCTCTCACATAACGCCTCAACCCATATGTGATAAACCGTCATTTTGGATGACATCCAATGATCATTTTCAAAAAAAAAAATTCAATTGTTTGTAAACCAAAAGCTTTTTGGATGATACATCACATTGATCATTTTATATTCAAAATTCATTTTATGTTCAAAATCATGCACCTTTGTGTGGGTAGCAGATTTTTGGTGTCTCACCGCGAGCTCCACAAACCCAAACACTTTTACGGCCTTTCACCACTGGGGACTATGTCTTACCATAATTAGCTGGCTTTTCACCCGAGGGAGAATCTATCCCTTATTGTTGATACCCGACATATATTTTCTTTACCATTTTAATTAATCGTGGGACTCTGTTGGATGTTGTCCCATTTAAACGAGCCCACCCAATCAACACCAAACGCACCCATTTAATGCGATGTCCCCATGCATATGTGTTGACCGGACCAAAACACATTTACAAATTTATGACGTTATTACCAAGGACTATTATCTATCCTGCAAGAACTGGCGCTCTTACAAAAACTTAAGTTGGATCGGATCGCAGCATGCATACGCTGCATAACATCATCACCTAAGGACTATTATCTAATCCCCGCAAACTACTTATAAAACTTCACATGACTACATCAATAATTTGTTATGGATCAAAACACCTATTCAAATTTACGACGTTATTACTAAGGACTATCATTTCAATCCTCGCAGAATAAACCATTAAACCCTGAAAGTGTGAGTTTTTAAGTATCACTTCGATTAAAAGATATTTTTATAAGAATAAAACCATTTTCGTGTGGTTTTGATCCAAAGATATCGCAAGTGCACAGGTCGACAAGTAATAAAATGGACGGTTCGTATATCGATCCCACAAAGATGTCTCAAGAATTTTTCAATCAACTACCCCAACTACTTAAGCCCATACTATTCGACGATAATAATGATAGTGAGATTTTGCTTGAAAGCTTGAAATGAATGATGTAAAGAAAATGGATGAACAATAAATGAATTGAATATTGAAATATCAAAATAACAAATTTAGATTTAATGCTTATCTCTAAAGAAA